>JAKUCM010001554.1:0-93973 GCA_023374145.1 Lepidium sativum
GAGGTAAAATTAAGGGACTGAGGAATTCAAAGCGACAAATTCTAAATCAAAAATCTAATCTTTTTGTTTTTATTTTGCTCCTTTGACCTATAAAGATAAGGCTCTTCTTCGTAATGACAATTTTTCTTCACACGAGAAGATTCTGAAAATTGTCTTTGATTGCTTTTATTATAGACCATTTCAAAATTGAATTCATTAGAGCAAAGCATTAAAGCATTGCTAACTTATGATTTCGCTTCAATCCAATCTGATGTAGAAAATCTTGGTGTATACATATCGAAATGATGTTCATAAGAGATATATTTGCAAAAAGGTAGTAACAAATTTGGTTATGATTTATCCGAGCTGTAATAATTAGCTGGACAAAAGAGAAACAGAAAAACGAAGGAGGAGATCGCAGTTTGTTGTAACAAAGAAAAGTTATGAATAAGTTTGTTGTTATAGAAAATGAAGATAGCAATCAAGTTTACACAGAGGAGGAGATCGCAGATGTAATATCTACCTATTTCCAAAAGATTTTCTCTTCGAATGGAACCCAATGCATTGGTTTAGTGGTGATTGTTCTATCCCCAAGGTCTCTACCGTTGACAATGAAGCATTGATAGGTCTACCTTGAGAGAACCATGCTGATAAGGCACTAGGCCCTGATGACTTTTCAGCCGCCTTTTTCCGCTCCCATTGGACGACTCTGGGACTTGCAATTTCAAAGGAGATTGCTCATTTTTCAGACTTGTCGATTATCAGCCTCAACAAATGAAACCCTGGTTAATTCCAAAAATTCCTATGTTTAAACAAGTATCTGAATACAGACCAATTGCCCTAACAAATGTTACATACAAGCTAGTGGCAAAGATCCTTGCAGAACATTATATCAGTCAACCAGTCACCTTTCATCCCTAAGAGGTTGATATGTTCATATTTTGACAACTTTAGCAGCATATTTTAGGAAGATTTACATCCTCATTCATAGCATTTTACGCACTTTGGACTCCCTTAGGAGCATTTTCGCATACATCATGCATTTGGAGACACTTAGGTGCAAAAGAGTTGGATTTGGAGCATTCTGAGGTAAAATTGGCATGAGGACTGCAAGGTTGAGCCTAAGATGTAGTGCCTGAACTGAAGACCTTGAAAGTTGAAGATTGCACAAGCTTAACCTGCTCAGCTCGCCTGTTACCCTAAGAATGGACCAAATTTCTACAAACTCATTAAGCCCTGAAAACATAGACTCACCTCCTAAACTCGTCTGGCATGGTGAGTGAAGACCCCTGAAGCAGCGAGCCTAGATCATCTTTTTTATCTTGTTAACTTTTTAGGGTTTTGGCCTTGGACTATAAATACACTTAGCCTACCAGACCCTAAGGACGAACGTTTTTTACCAAAAAACAGCAAAGTATAATTCTCTCTTTTCTCCTTGTCTCTTTTTTTATTGTTCCTTAGTTTGTTTGACACATGGATTTCCAAATGAATTCAAATTTGGATCGAAAGTATATTTACACTACACATGGATTTCCAAATGAATTCAAATTTGGATCGAAAGTATATTTACACCTCATAGTTTCAATATAACAACATATCAACATATACTTAGACCATCTATCTAATTTCATTTAAAGCATGCATGCAAGGTCTAACTGCACCCAAATTTAAATTAACTATTAAATTCTACACATAGTATACAAAATCAGTTTAATTGCACAAATTGATTGATGATTATAGTTTTGTTGTAAACCATTAAATGGTTATGATTTAAACCATTTATTAGTCGAACCTAAATCAATTTTAGACTCAATCATATCTCAAATAGACAATGATTATCCTAACCCACTGAAATCTGGTTTTCTATTTGAGATTTGGTCAGATTTAGATTCGGTTAATTAATGATTTAAGATCGTAACTAATTGCTATTTTACAATAAAACCATAATTATCTAGCAATTTGTATTATTAGACTGATTTCTTATATTATGTGTAGAATTCGATATTCAATATCTAATTTGGGTGCAATTAGGCCTCACATATATACTTTAGATGGAATTAAACATAAGGGCTAAGTATAGATTGATATGTTGTTGTATCAAAACTTTGAGATGAAAATAGACCGTCGACCCCTCAAATTTCTAATAAACTTTAGTTTATATAAATAAATAATTATAACTAATTTCAAGCTTATCATCCCTATAATTAGTTATACAACTATTTTTTGTTTACAATACTTTCTAACATTTTTTATGTTTCCGTTGAATAAGCATTAATAAACACATTTGGAATATATGATTTAAATACCAAAATTGGATGACGACGTGATAATCGTGAAAAATTAGCCCAAAAGAATAGAGCTAGAAGAAATAAACAAGTTAAAACCAAAAGATGGAAACATACAAACGGTAAGGGCAAATAAACGTAAAATAACAATCTGGCTGAATAAGGCCTCTGTAAAGCAAACACGATTCACGTAGAAGGAAAAACCTCCTATAATGAATGTGTGCACCTAAAAATGATGATCTAAGCTTTAGAGTCGGTAAGAATTGGATTTTCCGCAATGGCATAGTCGATGAAGGACCGTATTACCAGCTCAAAAGACCATTTGATGCCTCTAAAGAACCTTTGAGTATACTAGACAATAAAAATCGGCTCCAAAAAGACCAAACACAGATCGATCCGAAGAGAAAGCCAAACCCAGTCAAAGGAGATATATAAACCTAAGACTAAACCTTATAGCCGAATCATTCTAAATTTGGATCTAAATTAAACATCTTAACCAAACTAGTATAACTAACATATTAATTATTAAATTCGACAAAGAGAAAGATCAAAACTTTTAGAGAATATGTAGAATCACATAGAAAAGGTAAAAATGGCACCATCGATGGACCAATTACAAATCGGCAGGAACAGAGAGCTCTGAGAGAGCAACCTAAAATCTAAAGTGTCTTTCATGCAAAGAGGAGAAAAAGCGCAACGATAATAAAGACTAACACCAAAGCTTCAAAGACCCACAAAGAGCAAAAAAATTTAATATTGTAATTTTAATTTTGGGTTATTCGCTAGATTAAGATGAAAGTAAGTGTTAGTTATTTAAATAGTGCAAATGTTTGAAAATTACTATAATTGTTTTTAAAATTTTATATATACCATTTTGCCATTTTCTAATGAGTAAAAAACGTATTTATGAAAATATCATTAATGAAATCTGCCACGTAAGCGATCAATTCTACCACACTAACGGAGTACAACATAGTAGAGTTAAAGTGTGCTTAGTAGAGTTACATGAATTAAAAATTGTGTATAGTAGAGTTAGAATTCCAACGTAGTAGAGTTAAGGTGTGCTTAGAAGAGTTGACATATTTTAAAAATCGTGTATAGTAGAGTTAGAATTCCAGCATAGTATAGTTGATTTTTGCGCTTTAATCAACTCTACCACACTAACGGAGTGTAACGTAGTAGAGTTAAATTGTGTTTAGTAGAGTTGACATAAATTAAAAGTTGTGTATAGTAGAGTTAGAATTCCAATGTAGTAGAGTTGATTTTCGCGCTTTAATCAACTCTACTACACTAGTGGAGTTTTAAAGAAAATCGATGGATTTTTTTGGTGGACCAGTCCTGCGAGTGTTGGATCATAGGCATTGGTGAAGATTTAAGGCTCGATGAATTTCTGGAGATGGTTTATGCCGATTTTGGTTTGGGTGAACAATGTCATGAGGTAAAACTAAGCTACATGCCAAATGTAGTTATTCATTCACTACCACAAGATACTCCCCCTTGTAATTGTAAGTAACGAAAGACAATTTCAAGTGTTTGTGCAACAATTTCGTAAAGAAGCAATGCGTCTATGTGTCAAAATTTCCACTAGATCTCGTGTTTCATCGAGTTTTCCTGAAAAAGGTAATTTTAGTAACAATAAAGATAATGTTGACGAGAAATTTCATTCTAAGTGGGAGAACAATGATGCCTCGTATAATAGAGTTGACCCTTGGTGTAGTAGAGTTGATCATTCGTCTAGTAGAGATGACCCTTTTAGTAGAGTTGGTCAAAAGTGTGGTGTAGTTGATCTGGTGTTTAGTAAAGGTGGACCAAAGAATGAGTGTATCCCAGAAGATGTGAAACACGAAACTGAACATGTTGAGGACGAAGATGCATAATTCAGATTCGACTGTTGCGATGATATAGATGGCGGAAGCTCAGATGATGAAGATTATATCATTGTTCGTAGAAAATCGAAGGAAAAAGAGAAGAAAAACGTCTTGGGGAAAGCAATAGGGTTGAATTTGAATGCTGAGTATTTGGACATATAAATGTTAGCATTAGCATTGGTTGTTGGGTAACGATACTCATCAAAAAAGAACTTATGACGAGGCTAAGGATTCTTTCTGTCTTACAGAGGTTTGAAGAAAAAAACTTTGGTTAACTCATGACGAGGCGAACTTCACCTATCGATGACAGTGGTTATTTCTTTGTCCAGAAGTATAGGGAAAAACATAGTTGTTCTTTTACAGAGATATCATGTTGTGCAAGATAAGTGTCTACGGAAGTTTTAGGACGGTTATACATGGAATTTGTAGGTAGGATTGGGCCATCTGTTCTTCCTCGACATGTTGCTGATTTAATGAACAAGTGATTCGGTCTAAAGGTATAAACTTCATATAACGTAATTCGCCATGGTGGAGTCAATCTTCCTTGTAATACAGTTAAATGTCGGTATAGTGGAGTTAAAATTACGTAGTAGAGTTAATGTGGAAGTAGTAGAATTAATCTTCCTTGTAGTGGAGTTAATGTAGTCAGTTAAACTTGTATAGTAGCGTTAGACTTCGATTTGGTATGGTGGAGTTAATTTTTACGTGGTAGAGTTAATGTGGAATTAGTATAGTTAAGCGTCTTGTAGTAGAGTTAAATTTTTCGTGGTACAGTTAATCTTCCTTCGTAGTAGAGTTGACGTCGTCAAAACTACAATATATGCAGATAAAGTAGTATAAAGCACACCGTACACTAATCCAAGCACGAGCCCTAGTTACATGCAGTTCTGAAAGTAGTTTCCAAGAACTTATGTCGTACTTTGTTTCCATTAGAAGATCGAATCACGGAACACTAATAAAGCTCGAAGTAGACGGGCAAGACAAGTTTAGGTATATATTCATCGCCTTCGATGCAAGTATTGGGGTTTTCTGTACATGAGGAAGGTTGTTGTTGTTGATGATAACTTTTTTCAAGGGAAGTATAAAGGTACTCTACTAACTTCTACCATGCAAGACGGTAACTTCAACATATTACCTATGGCTTTCGGTGTGGTTCATATCGAGACTGACGAATCTTGGGAATTGTTTTTTAGACAGCTCAACTGTGTGATCCCTGATGACAGAGAACTTGCCATCATATAAGATAGGCATAAATCCATTCATAAAGCCATAAAGAATGTGTACCCAATTTCTTCTTGTGGTATTTGCACCTACCACCTATGTAAGAACATTTTGTCGAAATTTACAGGGGACGAGCCCTTTAAGTTGTTCAAGAAAGTTGCCACTGCTTTTAGGGTTGATGAGTTCAACTATATACTTGCTCAGATTCATGTGTTAGATCCAAAGCTTCATGCATACTTAATAAAAGCTGACGTGCGGGTGTAGAGTCGAGTTTACTTTCCCGAAAACAGATACAATTTCACTATGTCGAACATTGTAGAATTAATCAACCATGCGTTATCAAAGGCAAGAACTTTTCCCATTGTGCAACTTGTATATGCAATTAGGCGATGTTAACACGTTGGTTAGCGAAGAGGAATACGAAGGCCACTCTCACGTATATTGTTCTAACAACATCTGTTGACAATTTTCTAAAGGTAGAGTTAACACTCGTGTAGTAAATTTAGTACTCCCGTTTATCCATTCGTAGTAGAGTTAACACTGCATTTAGTAGAGTTAGCTCCTTCGTAGTAGAGTTAACACTGCCTTTAGTAAAGTTTATTCCATCGTAGTAGAGTTAACATCTTATTTGTTAAATGACTGACAAGGGTCAATGAAACTAGACAGTATAATGTGCAGGACATAGACAAACACCAAGCTGTTGTTAGACGATCTGAATCTTCTCATTTAGTCAATTTAACTGAGAAGACGTGTTCCTGCAAGCAGTATAACGTCGGAAAAATTCCTTGTGAGCATGCATTGCCATTTTTGAGGCTTGGAGAAGACCGACAATCGAACTTACGCATCCTACTATCACACGACCTTCCTGTACAACGTATACTCTAGTAGTATCTTTCTTAGAGTTGCTACAATTCCCGTTCCGTTGGATGTGAGTTGTAAGGTGTGTAATCCGCCACACGTGCGTCAACAACCAGGGAGACCGAAGAAACCGAGGATAAAGAGCTGGTTCGAGTGTTCACAACCTGCTAAACGTCCAAAAAAAGTTTCAGATTGTTATAAAATGTAAGCAACTATGTCACAATGCCCGTACATGTCATGAAAGCATTCATTCTTGAATAGTAGAGTTAACTATTGTAAGACTTCGTCTTTATTTAGTACAGTTAACATTGTTGTGACAGAGTTACTTCTGAGGTGGTAGAGTTAGTTCACATATGGTCTTTCGAATGGTAGAGTTAATTCTTGTGTGGTATAGTTAGTTCATGCATGGTATTTCGAATAGTAGAGTTAGTTATTATGTGGTAGAGTTAGATCGCATATGGTCTTTCGAACAGTAGAGTTATCTCATGTATGGTCTTTCGAATGGTATAGTTAATTTGTTGTCAATAATACCCTATATATTCATATAAATACTATCGAAGGACAAAAACCAAGATCGAATCTTTGCGATAACATGTTGTTTGAAAACATGTAGGACTACAAATACTAAGACTATACAAATATGCAAAGCTATTACTCTAAGACTATACAAACCAAAATTATACAAACTAAAACTATATAAATCTACCAATCCAGCAGTAGGTCGTGGGAGGCCGTGATGAGGGCTCCCTTATCAAACAATTGTTCCGATCTTGGATCAGTGTAAGCAATTGCCTCTTCCACCAGAAGTTCCTCTTTGAATTCAATAGCATATTTTAGCCGAAAGAAGGCGATGTACTCATCACTAAGACCTTGGAAATTCCATCTGATGGCCAAACACTCGATCATCTTGAGAGCGTATGCGCCACAGTCGCCTGACTGTTTATTACGGGGTACGTTCTTAAGCATACGAGAAAATTTAGATTGAGCCACGCTAATGTGTGGACGCATCTCCTCGTCTGAGAAACACTTTGTCATTATCGGAATCATCACGACATATAGCCTACAAAAAAGTAGAAGCATGTAAATGGTCTACTATACGATAAATGAACTCTACTACACATGTATATAAACTCTACTAAACAGAAAATGAACTCCACCACAAGGTAAATGAACTCCACCACAAGGTAAACGAACTCCACTATACATGTATATGAACTCTACTACACATGTAGATGAACTCTACCAAAGGTAAATGAACTCCACTACACATGTTTATGAACTCTAATATACAGTAACTAATTTTACCGCAACTACTAGTGAAACTATACTAAGTTAACTCTACTAACTCTTAGTATACCTCTACTATACTGAATTTTAGTAACTTACTTGCACGACTCTATCATTGAAACAAGGATGTTTCAAGTTGGGTCGAGATCGTATATGTGAACCCTCCTTTCTAATAGATTAACCTCCACGACCACCCAATGGTTGTTGTTAATATTATGAGGGATGTAAATCGTATTCACGTCTCTCATCTACAACTTGTGAGTAGCACAAAAGGTAGGTTGAATGCCTTAGAAGATATCTTGAAATCCATTGGGTCACATGTACTCGGTCTCATATCCCTTGAAATTCTACGTGTAACACCAAAAAGCACAAAACAGCGGATTGAGGAAAGGAATGCGAGAACTTAACTCTACTTGTACTCTAAATGAACTCTACTATAACAAACTTAACTCTACCATACATCATACATTTATTATTGAACTCTACTATACTTGAACTTACGCTATCGTGTAGCCACCCATATTGAGCGATAGGCCTCTGCTATGGGGGCGATCAAGCAAAGATATAAATATGCAATTAGACTCGGCCTCCCTCAACAAATTAACAAATAAATACAAAAACTTTGAAAATAATCAAAGAATTTGTATGCAACACATCACATTGTCACTTTGTCAAGGGGAAATAGGTACTTACAATTCATGCAACACATAGTCGCGTAGCTGTAATATTTTTATTTTAGGAATCGGCCTAAAAGGATCATAGACATGAGGAGAATACACCACATTCTTGTGAATCATTTTGACAATGGAACAACCTAAGAAAGGAGATACCTGTAAGAAGAAAAAAACGGTAAATGAACTGTACTATACTTGTAAATCAACTTCACTGTACATGAAAATGAACTATACTATAAGGTAAATGAACTCTACTATACGGTAAATGAACTCCACTATAAGGTAAATGATCTCTACTATACAGGTAAATGAACTCTACCATACGGGTAAATGAACTCTATCATACGGGAAAATGAACTCTAACATACGGGTAAATGAACTCCTCTACATTTGAAAAGAACTTTACTTGGTTTTCAGCGAGTACTCGTACCCGAGTCTCTTTTGGTAACACATATTCCATACAGACTACCTCCCACTGTGCTTGTTTACCCGTTTCAAGAGACTCCATCAGATTTATAATGCCAAGCTGTGACATTCCCGGTTTCAGTATTTCTCATCGTAAGGTACCTTGTCAAGGGGTTCTTCTTTTGACTGTTCTTCTCTATCTCGATTCCTAACAACCCGTGATAATGGGTTGAGAGGGTTGAATGTCTCCTGACTCTCAATAACCCATTTATTCTACAAAAATATGTAAAATATGTCAACTCTATCAATTAGACTTATTAAACAGAATTATCAACTCTACTATAAGACTTATTAAACACGGGTTTACCTGATTGGGTGGGATGGTATGTTTAGTGGTGGCTTGGGACACTTGGGTGTTATTGAGGTGAGAATCCACAATTGTTGGTGCTGTTGTTGGCTTAATTGTATTATGGACAACACCTGAACCTGCACTTGGTGTTGTCTCCCAGTACGAGTCCACCGGCCTAGGCTGCTCCCAAAAGAGGTGTCTGCGAAGAGTAATTATACTATGTCAGCTTGACAGTTGGTAGAATTGCTAATAGTGATAGAGTTCATTTTTATGGTTTGGTAGAGATGTATTGATCACAAGAATTGTTTGGTAGAGTTACACATATCTCAACAAAACCATATATAATCTCTACCAAAGTTAACAACCCACAACTTTATGTTTATATGATGTTTGTACATATATGTATGTAATGTTAACAATTGAATGTTTGTTCATAGGGTAAATCAATCAGAGTAAGTCTCATTCAAATAGAGCCTTACGTACTGATTTAAGATCCACATCTTTAGGGGCAACTGCGTTCTATATATCGCCATCTACATCTTGTTTGCGATTTACATGTTTAGAAGTTTGATGTGGTGGAGTTGTCTAACCTCAACCCTCATCCCAATTCTCAGCCTTTTTGTTCACCAAGCTATAAACATGTGGTTGCGCCCTGCTCTCCTCCACCCTAAGAATTCTCTCAAGTATGGATGTATTGTATATGGTGTTACGATCCAGCGTAAAAACACGTTCAGCAAGCATGGACATGTCTGCCCTGGTTTCCAGCCTCGTCTTCTCTAGACGATATAGATGATCAACAAACACATTGTGATCGTGTTTCATCCCTTCAAAGGCTTTGGTCAAACCTTTAAGAGTGTTAAGCAAAGCACTCGACTCCTCTTCCTTTTTCTTTTTCTTTTTAACGACTCTCACCACATCCTTCAAGGTAGTGGAGTCAACCATCTCTTTGTTTTGTTTTTTCTCTTATTTTTGTGTTTTTTCTCCTTTACCTTCTGTTTTTTATCATTATGTTTGACCTCTTCCTTCTGTTTTTTCTTCTCTTTGACTTTCTTCACCTCCTCATTTGAATGAGCACTACACTTGCTCATCCTCTCCTCGACATATGCATCTGCCTTCCTCTTGCTACTTATGTTCCATACCGATTCATCCAAACTCGAAACAAGTATGTCTCCAAGCATGGTGACCACTTTGGAATCTGCAATATCGTCTGACCATAGAGGCATTATCTCCAGAGGCTTTGTAGTCAGCTGCTAAGTACCTGGTAAACGAGAAGTTGCAATTTATTAAACACAAATGAACTCTACTAAGCCAGCAATCAACTCTACTACACCTAAATGAACTCCACTAAACTGTCAAAATAACTCTACTACACGTAAATGAACTCTACTACACATAAATGAACTGTACTACACGTAAATGAACTCTACTACGCATAAACTAACTCTACTACACGGAAATGAACTCTACTACACATAAGTGAACTCTAATAAACTGAACTCTACTACACTGAACTCTAGTACAGTAAAATAAACTCCAATATACTTGAAAATAAACTCTACTTTATGGTAAATGAACTCTACTATGCACAAATGAACTCTATCAATCACCTAAACCAATTATACTATGAAAATAATTTACTTTTGCATCCTCCGTGTTTCGTTGCTCCAACTTCACAATTTCTTCGGTTTCAATGGATTGGCTTTTTATTGGTCTCCATCGTAGAAAGATGACGTAACATTCTTTTTTATCCCCAAATATTTCAGGTAGTATAGGGATAAACTCAAATGCCTATATGAGAAGTGAGTGCACAAACCCATGTAAAGTGTAAGTGTCATTTTTGTAGGCTGCACTTTTGATCAATTCTTAATCGCCACTCTTCCCCATAGATGCCTCTCGAACTTCTCAAGATCTGCAACCAACTTCGCAGAACTAGAAGGATTTCTATTATTCACGTGACAACCATAAACCACTATATGCAAAACCACTAAAAGGCCTACCATCTTCCTCTTCTCGAAATACCACCCTCTACATCTCCCCAACACGTCTTTTAACTTTACCAATGTAGGGCCTTCACCAACCCCTAAACCCATTTCTTCCTAAAGCTTTCCGTGGGCAACATCTGCCACATTAGAAGACTCCTCGAAGTTATCACAATTATGTTGCGTGATTTTCGTAAACTCGTGTATAGAAAACCTCGTAGGTCGAGACCCAAACAACACCCACATCTCATACTTCTTTTTAATCAATAGTTGATGCATCAACAAATACTATATATGTCTCCCTGTAAACGTGTAGTCGGAGTGTGCGAGCTTCAGAAAAACGCCTAGGCAAGAGTTCTCCTTTATGTCTATGTATGCATCCTCACCAATACCCTTGATCATATTACTAATGTTTTTAAGATTGCAGTAATGGTTGATGCTTCGGTTCTTCATCACTGGTAGACCGTGTATGAAAAGTTTCTTCGGGTACTTCTTCTCAACCATATCTAAAGATGAAAACAAACGATAAACATTAAAAACCCAACTCCAATACACGCAAATAAACTCTATTAAACGTCAGACTAACTCTATTACACTTCACCCTATCTCTACTAAACTTCACCCTAACTCAATTACACGGAATCCAATTCTACCACACTATAAACCAACTCTACTACACTTCAACCTAACTCTACCAAACGTCATACTAACTCAACTACACGACATCTAACTCTACCACACTACAATCCAACTCTACCACACTACAACCTAACTCTACAAACCGTCAGACTAACTCTACACTACAACCTACCTCTACCAAACGTCAGACTAACTGTACTACAGTAAGCATATCTCTACCACAGTTCACCCTGACTCTCTCAATCAAAACTCTCACAACTAGTTACAAACTATATCACATTGGCTCAGACCCGGGACGAACTCTACTTGACAAACACAGAACAAGAAGATGAAGAACAAAAACCTAAATGTCACAAAATTGAGAAACCCAAATGTCGTGAAATCGACAAACCCAATGTCTACGTAAACAACAAACCCAAATGTCGCCGCGAAAAAGAAGAAAAATAAGAAGAGGAGAAGAAGAAGAAGAAAAGAAGAAACTTACTTTTGATAAAGAACACGACAATGAAGACGACGAGTAAGAAGAAGAAGAAGAAGAAAACGAGTAAGAAGAAAACAACGAAGAAGACAATGAGTAAGACGACGAAGAAAAGAAAGAGAGGTAAACGACGGTTATGTTTTTTTTCATTTGTGAAATTAACGAGAAAAGAAAGAAGAAGAAGAAAAGTTACGTTTTTATTTCAAAAGTATAATCGTAATTATACCCTTTATACTTTTTTCAAAAACAAAAACTATTTTTATAATTAGAGCATATAGTTTTGTTCTATTTGAACTATTCTTTCTTTAAATTTTAAAAACAAAAGATCAGACCATACAAACTGTATTTGTTATATAACTTGTAAGAAGAATAATGTAATAATAAAAGAAATAAATATCAGCCAGACAACAAATAAATAAATGCACGCGAAGAACCCAAAGCGGAACAGCGAGAGCCATTAGGGATGATGAACAAGGAAATAAAACAAAAATGTTAACGTTATAAAATTAATTTTGAAAAGCTAAATCAATTAGGTAAATATTATTTTTCCATAGAAATAAATATTGGAAAAAGTGAATCAATCCTTCTCCCAAGATAAAAAAGAAAAGATAAATACATTTTTTTCCTCAAACCCAAAAATGAAAAAATCTCTTTACAAAATTTGCACCTCTTCTTCATCGTCTCATCTTCATCTTCTTCTTCATTATTAACCCTAAATCTAGCCGCAACTACCTCTCTCTCTAGGTTTCTTTCTCTCTCGGTATGTGATATATCTATCTGTTGTGTGTGTATACTTCACAGCTCTAAAGTTTTTTCCACATTCAAATCGTTTCAGCAGGAGACCAAGGAGCCCGATCGGTTTCTCATTTCTGGAACTTTAGGAGAGATCTGAAAGTTTTTGTTCTGGATCGATCCTCTTCCACTCTCTTCATCAACCCGATCATCTTTATATTTGAAGTTTTATTAAGAATCGATTTTTGGGTAAATAGCCTTTGACATCTTTGATTCGATTTCCGTTGTGATGGTTGTGGTTGTTGGAACTTTCTTTAGTACATTTTTTATAGCTATGTGAAAGATCGTGATTTTTCAAGATGATACAACTTCTTTTATGATATTGACGAATCTTTAGTTGTTTACACTTACCAAACTTTTTGCGAATCTATGATACTTTTGTTTTCATTTTCTATGTGCCTGTGATATTGGAAATCAAGGAAAGATTCTGTTGCTCGATCTATGGGGTAGTAAATTTTGCGGCTGATTTCGTTTGTCTTTTGGTGTTTTTATTTTCCATCATCAGCTCTTTGTAATGGCTTTCACATTAGGAAGCTCCGATTATTGATGATTGTGATGCTTTGGAGCCTAACGTCATTCATAAGCTATAAATATGGCTACAACTGCTTTGCCTTGGTTGCTTTTAGGTTTGATTGAAATGTGCGACGCCATTAAGAGTATTTTTGTGGAAAATGAATGCTCGTAATGCATTGTATTACATTGCTATACTTGATATCTTCATTGATTTCTTCGAGGCACTATCCTGAAAAGAATCTGTTTTACTCGGATGTTTGCTCTCTTGTGAGTTGGTTAATTAGCCTCTTTATATCATTCTCAGCACTTGTCGTTGGAGAAGTCATGCTGCCAGTATTCTTTACCATCACATTTGAATTATAGCGTAAAATTAACTTTTATATTTAAGACCTTACACTCCATTCCCATTTTTTTGTATGCCACAGGTAATCTCAAGAGGTGAGCGAACGAATAAGATTTTTACATTTTGCATGGAGTAAGAATGCCAGAGCTAAGAAGTGGAGCAAGGAGATCTAGACGTCTTGACGAACAGCCTAACCCTCAGCTAGTTGAACAAGCAGAAAATATCGTACTTCCTCCTCAGACTGCAACAAGGAGAAGAGGTGGTGGTAGAGGAAGAGGGAATGCTGCTTTAGCTAAAGCAGCAGCGCCTCCAAGACCAACTGCTGCCGGTAGGGGCAGAGGTATTCGGTTGACTGACTTAGAGCCAGAACCTTGTGAGGTTCGTCCAGCAGCAGGTGCTTTAGGGGCCACTGAACCTGCCTTAAATCAAGTTGAAGGAGTAGCTGATAAGAATATCGCTGCAGAAGGTGGTAGTGCAGAGAAAATTGTAGGGATGGATGAAGATTCCAGCATGGCTCCAGTTCCTGAAAGGGTAATTCCTGTTAACCCTATGCCATTAGTCACCGGATTTCTGCAAGGTTATTTCATGCAATACTCTAGGATTAGGATAAAGGAGGTACTCCGTTTTGGAGTTCAACATATGTTAATATCGACTTTAAACTCTTAGATCTTTTACTGTTTTGTGGTTTGGAAGCCTTGCTGATGGTTTTAAGCATTGTGTCAGCATTTTAATTTCATTTGAGAGGTATTCACTATGATTTTGTTATTGTATAGGTACAAGTTGGAAATTCTCCTGTTTATAAGACTGAGAGGAAACTAGGTAAAGGTGGCTTTGGACAAGTTTATGTTGGCAGAAGGGTGAGTGGTGGCAGTGATAGGATCGGAGCAGATGCAATTGAGGTATATAGTTTAACAAAGCCTGGTGAAGATCATGGGGTTAGACCCAAAAAGTGAAGAAATTACAAGTATGAATCTTTTTCTGTTTCAGGTAGCTCTGAAACTTGAACATCGAAATAGTAAAGGCTGTAATTTCGGCCCACCTTACGAGTGGCAAGTGTACAAGTAAGACTTGCCTGTTTCCTTTCTAAAATTTTCTGACCAGTCTCTCAATCTCCTAATTTGTCACTACTTATCTTTTTGTTTTATCTGCTGTAAAGTACGCTTAATAGCTGTTATGGAATTCCTGCTGTACATCACAAGGGTCGTCAAGGGGATTTCTACATTTTAGTAAGTTTTTATGGCCTTGTTACACGGTTAGATTGATCAGGTATCTTTTTCTAACAAAAATTTATAATGATTTCAGGTCATGGACATGCTTGGCCCAAGCCTTTGGGATGTCTGGAATTCTTTGGCTCAGTCGTAAGCACTTTCATCATTCTATATTTCAATACCAACCATGATCAGGCAGAAATACTAAGTGTATATTATATGTGGTAGGATGTCTCCAAACATGGTAGCATGCATCGCAGTGGAAGCGATATCTATTCTTGAGAAACTGCATATGAAGGGGTAAGGTGTAAATTTCTAATGTTGAGCTTCCTAAAAGATTACTCAATTTATTTCGTACAAAGAAGTGTACAGCCAAAACTTTGGTATCATTGAGCTGACGATTATGCCTTGTTCAATATCTGCATCAAACAAGATTTGTGCATGGAGATGTGAAACCAGAAAACTTTTTACTTGG
This sequence comes from Lepidium sativum, assembly GCA_023374145.1. Classification (NCBI taxonomy): domain Eukaryota; kingdom Viridiplantae; phylum Streptophyta; class Magnoliopsida; order Brassicales; family Brassicaceae; genus Lepidium; species Lepidium sativum. The sequence continues at coordinate 15,354 of JAKUCM010001554.1, forward strand.
TCAGCCTGGAACAGCAGATGAGAAGAAATTATACCTAATCGATCTGGGTCTAGGTGAGTTTCTGTGATATATTTGTTATTGTTTTATTAATTGTAAATCTTAACTTATTTCATCTTTTATTTCAGCATCAAGATGGAAAGATTCGCACTCTGGCCTGCATGTTGAATATGATCAAAGGCCAGATGTATTTAGGTAATATGATTGGTATATGTTATTCTTCCTACTTATATATGTATACGTTTATTTATTGGTTAATTCTTTATGTTTCATATGCAGAGGAACGATAAGGTATGCAAGTTGTCATGCACATCTTGGTCGTACTGGAAGTCGGAGGGATGACCTGGAGTCATTGGCTTATACATTAATATTTCTGATGCGGGGACGGTTGCCATGGCAAGGGTACCAGGTGAGTTTCGTATCTCTCTATTTATAACCTAAAACCTCCGAAGTGTCAGTTCAAATCAATGATATATGGTTTTCGTATGCAGGGTGACAACAAGAGCTTTCTTGTTTGCAAGAAAAAGATGTCAACCTCTCCTGAATTGATGTGCTGTTTTTGCCCTCCCCCGTTTAAGTTGTTCCTCGAGGCAGTTACTAATATGAAGTTTGACGAGGAGCCCAACTATGCCAAGCTTATTTCGATTTTTGATACTCTTATTGAGCCATGTGCTATATCTAGACCGATTAGAATTGATGGTGCTCTTAAGGTGGCTGGTTGATTTTGGATCTTCGGTTATTTTAAATAATCCCACAAATGCTGATAGTTTTTTTTTGCATGAAAGGTTGGCCAAAAACGAGGAAGATTGCTAATCAATTTGGATGAGGATGAACAGCCGAGGAAGAAAATCAGAATCGGCAGTCCTGCTACTCAGTGGATTTCAGTCTATAATGCACGTCGTCCTATGAAGCAAAGGTAACTCTTTGCACATCAAAATTAAATGCACGTCACCCATTTCTGGATTTTGAAAAGGCTCATTTGATTCCTCTTTATAGCCGACCAGTCTTCTCTGCATCTCTAGCAGAACACATTGTTTAATGCTGTGGAATTATTTTTGGGTTTAATTGTTACCTATTTGGTAATATGGAAAGATTAAGTTTTAGCTACAGGCTGAAACTCCTTATCCTTAAAGTAGAAATTTTACATTGCATGGCTTTCCTTTGCCTAACGGGTCAATCTTTGTTGCTGGTGCAGATATCATTACAACGTTGCAGACTTAAGGCTGCACCAACATGTTGAGAAAGGTAATGAGGACGGCCTTTTCATAAGCTGTGTAGCATCAGCAGCTAATCTCTGGGCTCTCATCATGGATGCTGGGACTGGGTTCAGTTCTCAAGTTTATGAACTGTCCTCGGTCTTCCTGCACAAGGTAAAACAGCTAAAGCATTAAGAGCCATCTATCTATCATACCTGTCCTCGACTATAGTAGCTCACCATTTGTTTCTGGATTCTTTACAGGACTGGATTATGGAACAATGGGAAAAGAACTACTATATCAGTTCCATAGCTGGTGCAAATAACGGAAGCTCGTTGGTTGTTATGTCAAAAGGTTTGTATTCACGTCTGATGATAACTTTGCTGATCGATTCATGAAAGCATGGAGTTTGTTTACTTATTTTACTTGATGTAATGCGATAGGAACTCCTTACACCCAGCAATCTTACAAAGTCAGTGACTCGTTTCCATTCAAATGGATAAATAAAAAGTGGAAAGAAGGTTTTCATGTAACTTCCATGACCACCGCTGGGAGTCGCTGGGGTGTAGTAATGTCCAGAAACTCAGGCTACTCTGAACAGGTTCCAATCTCATTACCTGAGACATCTCAACGTTTCTTCGTTTCCTTTTTTTGGTCCCTATTCTGTATTAACGAATGTGTATTTGATGTGAATTACAGGTGGTGGAGCTCGACTTTTTGTACCCAAGTGAAGGAATACATCGAAGGTGGGAAAATGGATACAGGATAACATCAATGGCTGCAACAGCTGATCAAGCCGCTCTTATATTGAGTATACCTAAACGTAAAATAACCGATGAAACCCAAGAAACCCTCCGAACTTCTGCCTTCCCTAGTACCCATGTCAAGGTACGTTCTTAGGAAACAAATGAAACTTTGGACTCTTCTCCAATTGTGTTCTATGTTCTGAGTTAGACCGGCAATTTTGATTTCAGGACAAATGGGCAAAAAATCTGTACATTGCATCAATATGCTATGGTCGGACCGTTTGCTGATGAAACATGGAGTCTAGTATTTCAACTTCCAACAAGCCCGACTTCGTTTAGCTTCAGCGTCAGTATAATCCTTAACCAGGAGCCAACCTGTGTGACTATGTAATCAAATGAAATTTGTCTCTATGTATGTAGTAAGTACAACATTAAAGGGAAAACAAAATTGAGTAGAAGCGAAGCATTATTCATAGAATTTGAGCTGGGAAACAAAAATTATGCAGTTCCAGTTTCTGGCTTATTGCTTTATACCTGGTCTGAATACAGAATCAGGAGAGAATGTAACATGTTTGTCATAATGAACATATAAATCCAAAAATGCTTTCATCTTTTTGGGCTCGAGCCTCTTCTTCTTCGTACACAAGTACCTTTATGCTGACTACAAAGACCAATTGGAGATTTAGTATATGAGCCCTGAGTGATAAACTGTGATAAAGGAATCAAATTTCAAAAATAAAGCCCACAGAAGATAATAAAAAGTAGGGTAAATTATTATTTAATTTTTGAACATTCGAATTTCAATCATTTTAAGCATTAAGTATCAGGTTCCCGTATAAAATATTAATTTTTGGGTGACGGTTTAAAAGTTTAATTAATTCGGTCAAATTAAGCCCGCCATTAAATCATTAACTGAGCAATTAAACATGAAAACGACACCGTACAAAGCACTGTAGAATCCCCAATTACTAGTCTGAGATAATCTCTCAATTACGATTTTAGTGAGTAAAACCCAAAAAAATCAGAAATTAAAATTTTCAATTGAAATGATTCGGAAACCGAAACTCATTACTAGAAGGAAAAAGGCTCGACGAATTGATGAAGGATTTGAGATCGAGTCTGAACGTGGTGATGTATCGCGAAGACAAGGCGGTGAAACACGACCCAACGATGAAGTTAGACTCGTCGGTCAATCTTGCCTCAACGGTGAGGCTGAACTCGCAGATGGAGCTCGAGACAGAGGTAGACATGTCGAAGAGGAAGCAGATGGAGACAGAGCCAGAGATAACGAAGAAGATAGTGCTCGAGACAGAGGCAAAGATGACAAAGAAGATAATGCTCGAGACAGAGATATATATGAAGAAGATGATGGAGATCGAGACAGAGCCAGAGATGAAGAAGAAGATGGAGCTCTAGACAGAGAAGTTGAAGACGAACCATAACATGTAAGTGATGATGACTGTAACGAAACTGGTGATGATGATTATAATGTAGTGGAGGAAGAATGCTGTGAAAGTATTAAAGAAGATTTTTGTGAGTGGAGGAGAGTATATTGTGGTTATGAGAAGAGGAAACAGAAGATGATGATAAAAGTTTACATAAATGAGCACACTTGTACCATATCGGGTTCTACTAAGATGCTAAAGATATCGACGATTGCTTATTTGTTTTCAGAAAGGCTGAGACTGAATCTAAAAATTACAAAGCATAAGATGGTCTTCGAGATATTAAGCAATCGTTTTTCTTCTTCTCTTATTTTACTCATAAAACACCACTAGAACATGTAAAAACTTACATATTTCTGCTTTTGCAACCCAAGAATGATCTTCCTAGATTATCTTGTGTCCTAGATGTTAACACTTTTACATTTGTCCACACATACACTTCGACGAAAATCCACGTCTTCCACAAACACTTAGTTCCTGAGATTTAGATTTCATTGGAAGGTTAAAGATGTAGACAAACAAAATTGAGCTGGAGACAATACACAAGAACTCGACTACCAAAAAATAAATCAAAACGAGAAATAGAGAAATCAATGAAGCTTTCTTATCAAAAAATGAAATCGATGAAGCTTAATTCTTTGATCTAAGGCTACTAATTAGGGATTCTGGAGTTCTTTGTACGGAATTGTTTTCATTTAACGTGGAGAGTTATCGTCGTATGACTCTATTTAATTATTCCGTGTAGCAATTTAATGTCGGATTTAATTTGGTCGAGTTAACTAAACATTTTAGTAAAATAAAAGTCAAGTTAAAGTTGATGTTTTATGCAGGGAACTTGATATTTGGTGTTTATAATGGCTGAAATTCTAAATTTCAAGAATTAAATAACCATTTTCCCGTAAAAAGTTATGCGATGTACCGGCTTGGTTCAATGTTAGATTAACTTCCGGTTTAAATAGCCAAACCCGGTCTATGATTACAGAAAACCCTAAATAATCCACCTTCTTCACTCTTTTCTTTTCGTCATCGCTCAGTTAAACCCTAAAACCTTCGACTGAAGGCAGAGAGGAAAAAAACGCAGCCTTTGCGGAATCTTGGAAAGGAGAAAAAATGAGACCACCTATGCGCGGCGGCGGAGGCGGAAGCTTCAGAGGGAGGGGAGGACGAGACGGAGGTGGTCGATTTGGCGGAGGAGGCCGATTTGGTGGTGGTGGACGCTTTGGTGGTGGCGGTCGCTTTGGTGGTGGTGGGTATAGAGATGAAGGTCCTCCTAGCGAAGTTGTGGGTTCGTTTCTATACTCGTCATAGTTTTTACTTCTTGTTTGGTGTTGGAAAAATGCTCGATTTTTCGACAAAGTTATAACATCAATGAGTTTTATCCTCCATGTTTAGCAGTAATGCTATCTGTGATTTTTCATTGACAAGTAGTGTCCAGCTACTTTAGTATCTCGTTTTGTTCCCCGTGAGCTAGTCTTCTTGGATTTATGTACAGTAAACACTCCACTAAGCGAAGTATGATGCTTTTGATGGATATAGGTGTCTTCTTTTTTGCTAGTTTTCGCTTTGAGTTGGGTTACTTGGGTACATGGTTCTCATAAAAATGGATGTATTTGCTTGTGATGACTTGATTCCTTTGTAACGAGGTTTCTTGCTTTGGTTACAGAGGTTGCAACATTCGTCCATGCTTGCGAGGGTGATGCTGTGACTAAACTCTCACATGAAAAGATCCCTTATTTTAATGCTCCAATCTATCTACAGAACAAGACTCAGATTGGGAAAGTAGATGAAATCTTTGGGGCCATTAACGAATCTGTAAGAGCTCTATCTCTGTTACATTTTTCATATACTCATAGTTGTAACCAAACTGGAGCTTTCAGACATTAAATCCTGATTTGTTTCTTCTTCAGTTGTTTTCTATCAAGATGATGGAAGGTATTGTAGCCACCTCGTATACTCCTGGAGATAAATTCTACATCGATCCAGCTAAGCTTTTGCCTCTCGCTAGATTCCTTCCTCAGCCAAAGTAAGTCGCACATCTTAACACATTGGCCAAACAATAAGTCTCGTTTTTGAAACTTGAAATAGCATTAGTGAGCTAGAGAAGATTAACTCCAGCAATTAGCTTGTTGAAATTAAAGACTTTAGATACACTAAGTTGAGAGCTGTTAATCTTAGCAAACTCTATTTAACGGGATAACTTTGTTCTTCCAGGGGTCAGTCAGCTGGAGGACGTGGTGGTCGCGGAGGAAGAGGTAGAGGTCCTCCCCGTGGTGGAGGATCATTCAGAGGTAGAGGGCCTCCAAGAGGTGGTGGTGGTGGTAGATTTCCATCAAGAGGTCGTGGAGGCTTTAGAGGCCGAGGAAGAGGATAGATTCTTCTCCTACTTTATTAGGCGTATTCTGCTTGTACCCTTTGTTTCGTCAATGACAATCGTTTTTCTGGATTCTCAATTTTCGATACTTTAATCAATGGAGTAAAAAAAAATTGCATCAAAGTGATAGTAAATTAGAATAGGTTACACTTTGATTAGCACCAAGTTCTTATTAAAAAAAAAAAAAAAAAAAAAAAAAAAAAAAAAAAAAAAAAAAAGAAAAATTGTTTGAGTTCTTCTTCTTGGGCCTTCATGGGGAATTAAGACCCCCAGCCTCTGATAATGGTTGCTTGAGCGACACGGTTAATACCTAAAGTGAAAGCTCCCATACGAAGATCACATGAGTGAGTCTTACACATCTCTTTCAAGTCTTTGAAGCCACGATTCATGTAAGTTCTTAGCTCCTTGTTCACCTTGTCCTCATCCCACATGAATCCTTGTATGTTCTACACACATAATACATATATGAATCAGTGTTTTGATTGATTGGATCCAACATTCTTGGTTTAGTTAGGATTATACCTGAACCCACTCGAAGTAACTCACAGTGACTCCTCCTGAGTTTGCGTATATATCTGGAAGGATTACAACACCTTTCTTCCTCAATATCTGTAGAGAAAGATGATACAGGGTCTATGTTAAGCTACATTTGAGAAGTAGAAGAAAGAGCAAAAACAAAGTATCTGATTTTCGAACCTCGTCAGCTTCTGGATCTGTTGGATGATTAGCACCTTCAATGATGAATTTAGCTTTGATTTGATTTGCATTTTCCCTAACAACAGAACAAAGTCTGAGTTTCAGAGGACAATGATAACAGAGAAAAGATTAACGAATGAGAGAAGAAACTTAAGAACCTGTTGATGACTCCACCTAAAGCTGCAGGGATAAGAATATCACAATCTTCGACAAGAATCGAATCAGGATCGAGAGAATCAGCACCGTCAAACCCTTTGATTCCTTTGTTTTCTTTTGTATGCTCGAGCAAACCTAAGATATCGATTCCATTTGTGTTCTTGATTGCTCCTGTGACGTCACTCACTGCTAGAATCTTCCCACCTTTTTCACTTATCAACTTCGCTGCCCAAGAACCCACATTTCCAAAACCCTAAAAGACAGAGTCAGTGTAAGTACCATCACAGGCAAGTAATCTCTCTGCAAACTTTGTTTTAACTTTTTTAATACCTGGATGACAAATCGCTGTCCTGATATGGTATTCTCATGTTCATTGAGTAAAGCTTCTGTTGCAAACAACAGTCCTCTTCCTGTAGCAGCATCTCTCCCAAGAGATCCACCAAGATCCTGCTCAAAAACTCACATCTAAGTCTGTTTGGGCATGTTAACCAAACAGAGCTAAACTCGTGAGCGGTCACTTACAATGGGTTTTCCAGTCACAATAGCAGGTGAATGTCCATGGAATTTCGAATATTCATCAAGAATCCAAGCCATTGTCTGAAAAAATCATCACTATATTTCAGACAACAACACATAAGAACAATGAGAAGATTTCAAGATCATGTTAACTGAACCTGAGGACCAGTTCCCATATCAGGAGCTGGAACATCGGTATGAATTCCGATAAGATCATGAATCTTCTGAGTGAAAACACGAGTCAAACGTTCAAGCTCTGAGATGCTTAGCTCGCTAGGGTCACAGCCAATTCCTCCTTTGGCTCCTCCATAAGGTATCTTAGCCACTGCTGTTTTCCATGTCATAAGTTGACCCAAAGCATTTACTTCATCCAGTTCAACCTATAGAGGACCGGAACCAAATTAAATTCATTCCAAACCAAATTTGTTTTGGTTTAGTGGAAAGTAAAGCATACCTCAGGATGATATCTGATTCCACCTTTCATGGGACCTCTTGAATTGTCGTGTTGAACTCTGAATCCAACAAATGTTGCAAGACTTCCATCATCTTTTGGTATGGTACATTCTACCTGCAATAGTTGGTTACTTCCGGTTAAATGATCTTGAACCGGTTCCACAGATCTGTTATTTATGAAAAACAATCGAACCTTGATCTCTCGGAAGGGAATGAGAAGACTTTTCTCAAGCTTTGAATCCAAACCAAGAAGCCTAGAAGCTAACTTGAAGTTTCTGTTTGTTGCTGCTAAAGCATTCATGGCTTTCTTCTCTCGTGTTTATTTGATCAGAGACTCTGATATAAAAACATTCGAAGAAGAAATATGTGAGTTTTGCTTATGTTATTGCAAGTTTATCTATGTATATATAAAGAGATACGTACACACTTTATATTCGTGTGTGTACTTAAGCCATAAATCATAGAAAGAATGAAATCTTTTTCTGTCTAAATATAAGAGAATTTAGTTAAGATATATAAATATGTAAATAAGATGATCCTATCATTGATCTTGATTTTAAGTAGTCAGAATAGTGTATATATATATTTTAGAAATTGCAGGACTTTTATTTGTATAAATAAAAATAGAGTGCAATATATATCAATGAAATCCAAATCCGGAGACTAATTAATGCAATACTATTTCATTTCCACAAAGATATCACAGTAAAAATAGAAATAGTAAAGACTTATACACAAAACTTTACCGAAAAATATCTTTGGTAAACTGGTTAAATTCACATTTTCTGTTTTCCTACCAAAGTTTAACTTCATCAAATTGTGTAAATTTCACTTGTCTATTATTTAAAATTTTAGAAAAGTTTGATCTATAAATTCGATGTAGTCAGTATAAGCCAGTTCGATCATATCAGCTCAGTACACTATTAACTCATATATTTATTGAGTTAGCGCAACTAGCTCATTTATTAATGATCCAGCTCGCGAGATACCCAACAAATATAATAATAATAAATTAAGAATATTAAAAAATTAAAATATTTAGAATAATCCAATAACTCAATAACATAAGTTTAGATTTTAAAATGAAAAACATATCTTAATAAAATTGAAAATTGAATTGAGTTGAAAATCAAAATACAATAAAATAAAAACTAATATGATAAATCCAAAAATTTATTCTACAAGCGATTCTTCTTGACTTGTCCATGAACATGTTCATTATCTTCCTTTTCCACTTTTTTCTAAGAAGATAATTTCTATTTTTTGAAATAACAGTTTTTATATATAATATAAAAGAACAGTTTCTATTTAAATTAAAAATATGGAACTCTTGAGCTAGCTCATACTCATTAAAGTTAGCTCACAAAACTTGCGAGCTAAATTAGACTCAACTCATTTAACTCATTTATTAAATAAGCCTAAAAACATAACTTACCTTCGCGTAAAATTGAGCTGGACTGAGTCAGCTCATGAGCTAACAACTCAAATTGACATCCCTAATTGGATCTAATTGATCCAACATTGAGAAAAAAATATTATCAAAACTATATGAATGAAATAGATTGCTTGAAATATATATCTACTCGTTGCACACTAGGTTCATTTCTCCAAAATAGATTAATTTAAGAAAGAATGATTAGAATAATCCAATAAGATGGATTAATTACTAAACTACTCATTTAGCAGCTATGAATAGTAAACAAAAGATGAGATTACTTGTATTTCTTAAGTATATAAGTTTATTATGAGAATATCATTTATATATATTTATAAAAATAGTCTAAAAACAAATATTTGTTTCTTATTCTTCTTCAACGAAGATGAAGACAAAGAAACAATAGATTTTTTTTTTCTCCAGATTTTATTGTGTTTTTGTGTAAATTTCTTACAGTTTTAGGTACTTTATAGTCATCATAATATTTCCTCTAAGGTATGAACTCTTTAACTCCATTTTCATGAAAGTTCAGAATTCCAAAATTGAGTATTTTCTACATAACTCAAATTTGAGGGTTTTGTTGAGTGAATAAAGTTGCGTTGTGTTGAATACTGGCTGAATATCTTGATTAGAGCATAAAATTACAAGGCTAGTGAGTTGATTTTGAAATTTTGAAATTTTCAAAAAGTTAGGTTGAAGATGATGAATATTGACGAAAAACCTACAAGTTAGGTTAAAAATATTTTACAACGATAAATCTACAAAATAGTAAAACAAACTTATAAAACATGTGAAATAAGTCGACAATAACAAATCTACAAAACAAAAATTATAAACGACATCGTGCAAAGATAAACCTACATCATATGAAAAATACTAAAACCTACAATATTTGAAAGAAAAACCTACAACATAAATAGAATGATGTTTTTCAGCGATAAACCTACAAAACACTAACAACAAATTTATAAAAGATAAACATACATCAAATGAAAAATAAACCTGCAAGCAAGAGAAATAATATACGTACGAGAAATGAGAGATAAACCTACAATAAAGAATGATATCTTGCAAAGATAACAAAAAGGCTAATCTTGTGATATGAAGTGAAATAAACCTACAATGTGTTAGTTATAAACCTATATAAAACATCACTAACAACATATTATAAACCTATCACAAAGACAACAAAACCTACAAAGCTTGATTAACTAAATCGACTACACCCTCGAGACAAACCTACAAGACATGGCCCCTGATTTCGGCACAAACCTACAAGGACTCCAACATAGCCCTACAAGAAAGACGACAAAGACCTACAAAACCGAAACCGTAAATCTACAAAGCTAAAAATAAAATTTGCAAGAGGAGAAAAATGTAGTCATACGAGGTTAAAAAAACATGCAATGCATTACGTATAAACTTACAACAAACGATGATACCAACTAAAAATGAACCTACAAGGAAGACGACAAAAACCTATAAAACTTATACTGTAAATCTACATAGCTAAAAGTAAAACCTACATAAGGAGACAAATCTAGCGATTCGAGATTAATTATATCTACAATGGGTTACGTATAAACCTACAACAAACAATGACATTAACTCAAAGTAAACCAACAAGGAAGACTACCAAAACCTACAATGAATATTATGAAAACCTACAAAAAATGATGAACTAAATCGAAAACACATGGGATACAAACCTATTAGGCGAAAACATGGACCCTGATTTTTCATAAACCTATAGAGAATAACACACAAACCTACAAAACAAGAACTATAAATCTACAATGCTTCAAAATTAAACATATATAGAACGAGAATGGCTTGTCGAAGTTCAACTGCAGAAGCTGTTCTAAGAACCTACAAAATACATTCTTTAAAATCGACATGGAATGATAACTAAACTTACAATACATGAGAAATTATTCCTACAAAGGAGACTTTCTAAACATACATTATTGGACCCACAAACCTACATAACTAGACACATAAACCTACAATTCATCACAACTTCTCCTGGTTTACCCACTGATGACGTGGAATTACTTATTAATGACATATTCGTAATATTTTTTTATCTTTTTAAATGAAATAAGTATAAAACTGTTGTATTTGACCATGATCAGATTTATAAGAAATAGAATTGTAATTAATCCATCTCTTTACGTGAACTTAGTATTTCATCTTTAATTTAGTTTAGGTAAACTATTATTGAAAAGCCAAAACAGTAACTAATTTTATATGTACTCGTCTGTATAAACCAATAAATTTTTTATATGTTATTACTACATTGTTATATTCTAAAGTATTACTATCATGGCCTTATATATTTGTTATATATTATTATGCGATCCAAAATAAATCTTGCATGTCATGAAATATTTACGTGTTATTAACTTATTCTATTCTATTTGCCTCTACACTTATATAAAATAAACGTATAGACTAATTAGTAATTACGCACACATACAATACAATATTCACTTTTGATTGTAAATATTCTTCAAATATAAAATTTTTAATCACTTAAAGCAGAATATCTTTGGAGAGTTAGAGGAGGACACGAGAGTATACAACAAATCGAGAAACATAAAGAATTATAAGATTCCACCATTAAAGAATCATTTTAAAAAAAGATTCCTATTGATTTTTTTTGTGGATTTCCACCAAATATTTATTTCTCTTTTAATTTCGGTAAAGATATCAATTTGGTAATAACATTGGTTCACTAGCTAGCGTAGTTAGTGTTTCTATATTTTATCTTACTTATTTGTCTTTTGGTCAACCCATTAGTTATAAACATGTTACTCGAAAAAGCAATTTGGCATAGAGTAGTTAATGTCACGGATTTACAATTTCCTAAAACATAATGCATTATATTACTTTCTTGAGAAGCATACGATGACTTTGATTGGTATAATATACAAAGTTCGTTTGGCCTACCAATCACTATTTTGTTTCAAATCAGTAGTCGTTGAAACTGCCGTTTTTAATTGACTTTTCAAATAATCGTTTTGATTTATTTACTAACATTTGATTTGTTATTTCTATACGAATTTATAGATAGGTATATGTAACCAATTGTTGTTTTTATTAACTTTATTTAATTATATTATTCAACCATTATATACGTCAGTAGTAATCTTTAAACAACCTTCAAATTTTTCTTGTTAACAGTTATTTATAACCCTGTGTTTTAAACGATATTTGTTTTAACAATTGTTTTCTTCCAACTGTTTTGGTTAAACAACGTTACCAATAAACATTGATATAAAATAACTCAAATGAAAATTCCAAAAAATAAAAATAAAAGAAAAGTATAAATCGAAAATTCAGAAATTAGTTTAAGGTCATCATAGTTATATTATAAATTTCCTTCATTATATGGTCGTCGAAGAAATAAGAAAAAGCCCAATACGGTCTCCGTGAATAATGGGCCTTAACCTATAATTATTCTAAAGTATGGGCTCACTAGCCCATTAATTTATAAATGGAAAAACAATACTCTTCTTAATGCTAATCTGTACTTAAGTGAGCAATTAGAGACCGAGTCTCATCACTACGAGCACTGACATCGTTATCAACAACTGTATGCCACTCCATCAATGTCGGTTCTCATTTTGCCACTCGTAATGACCTTAAGAAAAGCGAGTAGAATGAAAAGACAAAGGAACAAGCTCCAGAAAACTCTTTCTTTCGACAATCTGAGCACGTGGATTCCAAGGTAATTATTTTCTCACTGCCATGGAAAAGGAACCATCTTGTTTCCTGTGATCTACTTTTCTTTTAATCTATAATTCTCTTGGTGGGCTTGAGGGAAATGCTCTTCATTTACAGTGACCAATTTCATGAATCATGGTCTGTTGTCCTTTCTTCTAGATGAAATTTTAGAATTTTTCTAGGCTATGATTCTCGAATTGAACGAAAGGAATTGCATTTTAAAGCCACCAGATCATAGTGAGATCATACGATGCAGAAAAGCAATAGTCTCAAATAATCTGCCCTTTTAGTATGTGTTAGAGAGTTAACAATTTAACATAATCTCATAAACGAGGTTACTTTGTTTTGTTCCACTTGATTGTTTGCTTTGTTGAGAGATTAGTATCTCTTCTTGTGAAAAATTTCAAGAACACTGGTTATGTTAATACTTTTTCAATGTGTCTTTACAGATCGAATGCAGTTTCTGGTGGTCTACTTGCTCTGAGTTTTGGTGATATATCAGATCAACAGATAGAGTTTTGAAAATGTCGACTGTGGGGAATTCAACCAACATATTTTGGCAACAATCACCCATTGGGAAAGATGAAAGGCAGAAGTTGTTAAACCAGAAGGGCTGTGTGGTGTGGATCACAGGGCTTAGTGGCTCAGGTCAATCTTTAAAACAATCTTAAATCTTCCCTTTGCAATGCTTACTTAACATGCCGTGTTGATGTCTAAAACTATTATTTGCATTAGTCTCTGTCTATATTCTAAATTCTTAGCCTGAAACTTTGTGCAGGGAAAAGCACGTTGGCTTGCTCGCTTAGTAGAGAGCTCTATAACCGTGGAAAGCTATCATATATTCTTGATGGGGATAACCTTCGCCACGGTTTGAATAATGATCTTGGTTTCAAGGCGGAGGATAGAGTGGAAAATATACGCAGGGTTGGTAAGTACATAGTTCCAAAAGTCCACTGATGTATACATATTGGTGCATAATTTAAAGCTTGTAGATTCTGGTTGATGTTGAAAGAAATTTCTCAAAATGGCAATGTTAATAGAAAACCAACAATTTGTTCTAATTACAGGAGAAGTAGCCAAACTCTTCGCGGATGCTGGTTTGATCTGTATCGCCAGCCTCATATCTCCATATAGAAAGGATCGTGATGCCTGCAGAGAGATGATGCAGAATTCATCTTTTATTGAGGCAAGCTAATTGAAACCAAGCTTTTCAGTTTCTAGCCTCCATTTGATTGAATCTCTAAATCAGTTTGGTCGATGTTGTGGCATAAACTCGTTAGGTTTACATGAATATGTCTCTACAATTGTGTGAAGCAAGAGACCCTAAAGGCCTCTACAAGCTTGCACGTGCAGGAAAGATCAAAGGTGAGAGATGCTTCAAGGTTCCTTTTAAACAGAAGAAATCAATTTGCTTCAATGCCATTTGAGTTGTTAAAGAAAGTTATTGTTTCTTCGTACCCATTTGTGCAGGTTTCACAGGCATAGATGACCCGTATGAATCTCCCTTGAACTGTGAGGTATGATACATAGTGTGGAATACATAATATTGCAAACTATGTGTGTGTTGAATATATTACTCTGCTTCTTATGTATGTATCGGAACGGTAACAGATAGAGCTAGAAGAGAAAGAGGGAGAGTGTCCTTCACCTGTAGCTATGGCTGAGGAAGTCATCTCTTACTTAGAAAAACAAAGGCTTCCTTCAAAACCAGTAACCTCCAGCACAATCTAAAGACTGAAATTTGTTTTTCATTTTCCTTTCAGTGTATTCTCTATTTTCTTACTTTCCTTAAAACAGTGAACAATTGCAAAGTTTCACTTATCAACACATAAGTACAAATCATTCAACACCAAATTTTTATAGTTTTCTTACCACAATGATGAATAAAGCCAAAGTTTTTCCCTTTTTTGGTGTCAAAAATACCAATTTTTATTATATTAGTGAATAAAAATAGGTTCAGAAAAAAATAAACAGGTTTTATTTGAATAGTTCGTTAAATAGAGGGTTGTTTCTGTTATTTTCCATAACTTTTAAATCGTGAGTTCTGCCATTAAAACCGAGACAAAGCTCGATCCCAGAAATAATTTGAGAGAATTATGGTGTTGAACAGTCGACTGGTGGAGACGACAGTGAACGTATCGACAGATCTTTGGCAGTATGTAGCTTGTAATCCCGAGAGACTTCCTCGCGCCACCGTTCTCCGTTTCATCTTCTGTATTCCTCTTCTCCAACTCCGCCGTCTCGCTTCCTCTCTTGGATCATACCTAGGCTTCAATTCCGTCGCCGGATTCAATCTTCGCACTCATTCCGATTAACTTCCCGCCGCGATTTCCACGGATCGTCTGTTAAATTTCAACTTCTTATGTCACAATTTGTTTGTAATTTGATTGTTTGTAAACCGTAATTGACATAACTAAATTGAATACCAGAGTAAACCGAAATTATTATTTTTATTAAGGAAAAGGACAAAACCAAACCGTATTTTGAGGAATTTCATAGGAGAGAAGTAAGCTTAGACGTGTAAACCAAAGAATATCGAAGGTTTCGTGACGAAGAAGATGAAGTCGCTTGTGGCTCATTTCTCTACACCTCTAACTACCGCTAAATTCTTTCCTACATTTCTCGTCCATCAAGCTTCAATTTTTACCTTCAGTTTTCCCACTGTTCGCCGCCGGAATTTCTCTCTCACCATGGCCTCATCAGCTCAGTCTTCTTCTCAGGTATCTATCTATCTGGAAATTTTAATGTTTGGAGTTTGATTGATGAATCTATTCTGATTTTGGATTGTAATTGGTGGAATCTATTGGTATACTTGAGAAATTTGAGTGAATAGGATCGGTGAGTGACTCGTTGATTTTGTGCCCCTATGATCTGTTTTCTCTTTTCCATGAACTTTGTTTTGTGTATCCTTTTTATGTCATTAGAAAAAGAAAAGGTCGGATCTTTTGCAAAGTACCAGACTTGAGCATATAAAAGTTATTTTCGTCAATTATTCTTTGTAATACATAATTTTCTGTAATCAATTTCATTTTAGATCTCATTTTTCTGTAAGATTTTATATATATGAAAGTTAGATAATAGTGCTTTTGAGTTCACTAGTTGCAGACTGGTCTAAACTATGTCATATACTTTTATATAATCAGGCTGTATCACCAGGGAGTGTCAACAATGAGACAGATGTATTTAAATTGATTCAAGCTCACGAGGTAACCAATGCTCGTTTTTGTAAGCATGTTCTCTTGACATATCTATCCATATGGATTGATAATCATTTATCTTTTAACGGCAATGTGAATATTTGTAAGATTTGATTCGATTTAAAAGAATTGATGTGTGGTCGTCTAATTTCCAGGAGAAGGCTGCTCGTCTTTCTCCAGTCGAAGAAATCCGAACTGTGCTTGATGGTAGTGTTCGTGGTATGCTTTCCACTTTTTCTCAGGTGAGGAAATGGGTCTTTCTTCTGTGAATGTATTTTCTCAGAGAGCAAATGAGGGTGTATGCTGCAGTCATAGGTTCTGATTATTACTTACCACGTCACACATTGTAATGTCATAAGCCACGTAGACTCTCTCTCATTTACCGTGATTTGGATCTGGTGCAGAAGTATGAAGGTTATCCTTCAGGGTCCATGGTTGATTTTGCATGTGATGCTGATGGTTGTCCTATTCTGGCAGTTAGTAGCTTGGCAACGCATACAAAGGTTTGTTGCTTACTCAAGGACTTATGATCATTCAGCTCTGTCTGTTTTGCTGCAATTTGGAGCTGTATGAGCGATACTTTATAGACTGAGAATGTGTATGATTAGTGAAGTGACGCCAGAACTAAACAATTGTATACGGTTACAGATTAAGATGTCCCGGCCTTGTAAATATTTGGAGAATTTCTGCCATTTGCAGGACTTGTTAGCTAATCGAAAATGCTCATTACTTATTGCTAGAGACCCGGAGGATAGGACCGGTTTGAGGATCACTCTACATGGTGATGCAGAGTTAGTACGTATTTCGCTGTGCTTATTTATATACACTTACATTCAAATACAATGCTTGAATGTTTTTTAATGTATCATTTAGGTTTCTGACAAAGATCAAGCTGCTGTTCGATCTGCCTATTTAGCCAAGCATCCCAAAGCTTTATGGGTAAACACCCTTTCTTGTAATGACTAAAAAGTGAAGAACTTTCCAAAGACAATACACCATGACATCTCAAATAGTTAACTGAACCTTTTCTTCTTGAAACCCTGAAGGTTGATTTCGGGGACTTTAGTTTTATGCGGATCGAACCAAAAGTGGTCAGATATGTTTCAGGGGTTGCAACTGCTTTTCTTGGATCTGGAGGTATCTTTTCTGCTTCATCTTCTAAATACCCTATCTGATGGAATCCAGTTTATGTAATCCTGCAAATTAACTTACTCTCTGAAATCTCCATTCTCAGAATTCAGCAAAGAGAAGTACCAAGCAGCCAAAGTTGATCCTATAGCTCAGTATGCAAAGCCTGTAACGGTATACAGTCATATTCACAGAACAAGTTATTGCCAACACATATTAGTAGATGCGTACAAACTCATTTTCATTTTTGAAGTCTCACATGAATAAAGACCATGTAGAGGACACCAAAGCCATTATACACAATATAACATCCATACCCGTAAGTAATACTATTCAGTTCATTGTTTTAATCTTGGTCAACTTAATAAGTAACGAAAATTTAATTCCATAAAGTCTGGTTAAGTTCAGAATTGTTTATTGTCAACGGACAGTTGTACCATACAAATATATTCACATATATCATAAATTAAGCAGTAGAATGAGTAAACCTCTTTAAATGTCAGGTGGATAGCGCCTTGATGCTTGATTTGGACAGCCTTGGTTTCAATGTCAAGGTGTGTTTTCTCGTAATCAAACCCCTTTGCCTTATCCTTCATCTTTCAGTTCCTGAATCAAATGTCCTTTTCTTTGTTATAGGCTAGTCTTCAAGGTAATACCTTCAAGCTCCGAGTTCCTTTCCCAAGACGCGCACAAGATAGAAAGTAAGACCCTACGTTACAGATTTGTTCCCGGTTTCTATCTAGAGTTAAAACTGCTAATTTCCTTTACTACTAGAGTACTCCAAAAGTGATTAACTCTTGAATGCTGCTGGTTTTCCAGGGATGTGAAGACACTGATAGTGGAAATGCTTCAAGCTGCCAAGGCTGTTTCCAGTTAGTTTTTCCAATAAAGATGGAAAAGCTCTCTGCTTTCCGAATCCTACTACAACAAAAAAGGCTTCTTGCTTTACACACACCTTATCTTACCTCTCAGTTGCAAAAGAAAACTCACTTAGTCCTGTATATATAACAAGACACAACTTATACAAGAATGAAAATTTGTACATTTCTATTGGCACTCGTTTGAGACACGTTTTTATATGATTACTCAATATTCCATACATACGAAGCAGATAAAGGTAGTGTGTCAGACAATTATTGGTTACACTAACCAGTGTGATAAATAGGACTACAATACAAAAGTTTGAAACAATAAATTATTATAGATCATGTTAGAAGTTACAAGCATGTACATTGTCACAAAGAAATGATACATCCTTGTGTACAAAATGCTCAACCGAATAATTTCAGCTAAAATACATTTTCAAAGGTTGCTTTAAGCAAACCCACGACTGTTAGCTTAAATCAATACGCAAACATTTCTAGTAAACTAATCCCAAACATCATCAATCTGAATCAGTCTCCATATTTCCCATGGCTTTCAATCCTCTTGGTCGCCTCTGCGACACAAACATAACATCATTTCTTCAGCTAAAGAAAAGCAAACCTCTATCTATGTAATCACTGAAATTATAATGATAAAAGTTCATACCTTCTTAGAGCTCTTCTTCACTCTGACATCATATCTATCTGGGCACAAATCAGCCAACCATGTTCCAGGACTCACCAACTGTTTAGAATCCAAAAGAATAACATATCTCTCAAAACTGTAAATGTCTACAAACGAAAAATCTTCAAACAGTTATTAGAAAGACATATTTGAGTGTTGAACTCTAAACTTACAAGTAAGCTTCTTTGGATGAGTTTAGCTCTCTTCTTAGGCCTATGTGAAGGTTTGCAACCTTTCATAGCCAAGAAATCTTCTTCCTTTTCTTTATTTGATAATGATAAAAACAACTTTGGCCAAATACTCTCTTCCTTGTTATTGCTATCTTCTCCATTGTTGTTTCCATCTAAGCAAACTTTCCCAATGTTATCCACTACACCTCTCGTCGTATAATACCTCTCTTCTTTCTCCGGCGACGATCTCCGGTTATCTGGTAATCCAGATCTGAGATTTGCACCTCCTGATCCTCTATAAGAACCAGAAACCCCAACAAGAATAGTATTGAGCAACTTTAGAACACTAAAGGAATAGTTTTTGAATCGAATTTCATTGTGATTGTCTTATACCTGGAGAATCTTGTGGATTGAAGAAGAAAGGCTTCTTGATCTAGAAACTGAGAAGATTTTTTCCCACGAGAGATCTTTGGTCTTTGGCTCTTAGACATCTCAATCTCTTCTTATTTCCCCACTGAAAGAAAATTTCTTGTTCTATCGGTGACATTTCGAAACTCTCTTTCTAATCGTCCCAACTAAGAAAATGTTTCCGAAAAAGAAAAAAACTTAAGTTAATAAAAAGAGGGGATTTTTCATTGCTACAAAACTGAAATCGAAAGAAAGAATCAAATGTAAATCGATGAAGACGAGAATGTAATTCCCAGGAATAAAAATGTCAAATTTCTCGAGAAAATATATCGCAAAATAACAGAAAGTAGCATGCGTTCGGGGAATTGATCTCAATTTACCTATTTTCAGGATCCAGAAGTTCCGATGAATCTGAATGGCAAACACAAATCCGGTGAAGAAGAAAGTAGAGATTCTGATAGATTCTACGACGTAAAGACGAATTGAAGCAACGTACCTCCGGCGGATTAAACGAAAACTTTGATGAAACTGACCAGAAACGTCTCTCTCTCGTTCTCTCTCTAGCGACTCTGTAATAGGACAAGAAGCTTTTTAGGGCATCTCTTTGCATTTATCTCCATTGTCGTAGATAGAGGGATCTTTTATTGACCGTTCGATTAGCAATTGACGGTTCGTTTTAAAAAGTTACCTTTTATAAATTCCACTGACGAAAATTACTATTGATTAGCAAGAAAATCTTATCCAACAGTACTTTGTCGCAGTTAAATCCATTTAACCACTACCAACGATAGATACATAGTAATTCATTTAATCACATTGATTCTGATTCTTCTTTTGACAAATGTGTGTTTGTGTAAATATCTTTGCATTCTATGTTTTGTTTTCACTTCTGCAAAACAAAACCCGAAAGTAAAAATTGGAGTCTAAAAGAGAAGTCAAATTACACGAACACTGTCAAAGTTAAAAGAACATATTTTTAGATATACCTGAAAGAAACCTTATGGCCAATTGACGCTTTTAACAAAATCAGAATGAGACTTATTAATTTATTAAGTTTTTGGGAAAATTATTGAAATTGTAATGTGGCTTCTTCATAAAAAATAAAATAATTGAAGATTTGACGTAATATGGCGTAACATGAGATCTAAAATGTTACGATAAATTTCACAATGATCAAATAACAACACGTAAGTAAATATATAATTTACAAAACTTAAATGTTATAAAGTAGGGATCAAAGTACAAATACTTATGAAGCTTATGAGTACATAAAGTCGATCTTAGTAACCTCCATAAGAGATTTGAGCTCGTACAACAGGAACACCTTTCATTCCAAATATTGCTTTATTTAGATTCACAAATTCCTTCATCCTCTGCATTCACCCATTTATTAATCAAGTTTGACGTTAGCTCAAGATATAATCAGACTACAAAACGTATAAAGATAAAACCAGAATCGTTCTCTTCAAGATTGTTCACTTCTACACGTAAACTTTACTTTATCATTTGGTTCCATTAAAATTTTCTAAATTATCAATCAATTAATCATGTAACTTCTAGAATCATTCCCCAAAATTTGTAACTTTTACTACAATTAGCCATTTTATTAAGCAGAAACATACCAACTAATCGTCATGTTTCACTAATATCATTATTTTTTTTGTCCACGATTAAACCGACAAACATCAATCCATAATCTCATATTATATCACGTTGAGATAAATAATTCTCTGAAAACATTTTCTCCTCTAATTGGATTCAACTAATAATAGAAATCAAATATTTGTCTTAAAAGGCTGATAAAATATAACCAAAAGGAATGTAAGTAACTTACATAATTAGGAACATTTAAAAATGATGAAGAACATAATTCTTCATACACTAGGGCTAATTAATTACCTTATCATCGTCAGAGTAAATCTGGAACCTGAGCTTTTGGTTCTTGTTCTTACAAATTTTGATATTGTTGTGTCCGAGGAAGAAGGCACATACAGTAGCAGCAGCAGCTGCAACATCAAAAGAACAAATTGCTCCAATCCCATTAAGACCAACCTTCCATATATTCAATCTCTCACCACCATTATCTTCTTCATCCAAAATAACTTTTTCCTTGCCTCGCAAGTCATCATCTCCTTCTAGATCAGAGATTTTCGATGTAACATCATCATTCTGAGGCTGAGGACTCATGATCCTCTTTGGTGGATCAATCTTCATGTCGACAAATTCGGTTTCCTTCGTTTTATTGAAGGACGGAACAGAGTCCGTTAAAAGGGTCTGTTTTGAATCCGGATCCGGATCCGGGTTTTTGGGTAACTTCTTATTCTCGTGATCCAACACGGGTTCCCAAGCTGTAGGAACTTGAAGAAGCTTTTTGGGAACCATTACCGATTTTGGAGGAGACTCTGTATTGTGGGGAGGTTTTTGAGTAGATGGGCAGAGGAAGTAATCCATCACCATGGCTCCATCGTCATGATCAAGATCCATCTTGGGAAGTAATTCCCAGTCGTCGAGATCCATCTTTGAACCTTTGATTAGGGTTTTAGAAATGAAGGAAGATGAAAGAGAAGGGTTTTATTTAGAGAAACTGATATGTTTTGAATAATTGGAGCGAAGTGGGTTTGGTTTTCTCATGGAGTAATCTCTCTCTCCCATGTGAAGGGGCCTTCAAGATCCTTTAATGGAAGAGCAAAGAGAAGCTTCAATCAAACTTACAATTTACAATGTTTCTATTACTAATAATAATAATTGAGAAATGCTTTCAATATAAAAATAAATAATAAAGATTTTTCTGCCAAACAATCGGATCATGAAAGTCCATTTCATAGTCAAAACATCTTAAACTGCAACAATATAATGTGTGACAATCAGTGAACAGTGATTGATATTATGTGAAGTGGACACAAAGAAAAGAAGACATATACATAATTATAGAATTGAATGTATTTATGGGTGACGAAAGTGAATTAGAGCTTATCTAACGCAATGAAGGGACAAAAGAAAGTGGTCCTTTGGGTCCCATTTCCGTTGACAAGATCTTTAATTCTTCCTTAATTTACTCTATTAATAACCAAACCGCGAGATCAATTCAAATCGAGACTTTGCATAAGTTTCAGATAAGGCTTAGTTTTATTGATGAGATCATGTTGTATAGTAAGAGGATTACGAAGAATCTTCTTATGTACGTTCCACTACTAGTAATTAAAGAAAGGCAAATTACATAGTTTGATGTCAACACTCTACCCATATTTCACATTTACTATCATTCCTGATTTCTTTTTATATATGGCTTTGGGAATCATTCGTTTCATTTTTAAACCAAGAACATTTTTTTGGGTTCGATTTTATGTAAATTCATAATTTTACGTGATTAAATTTTAAATTTAAATTACATGTGATATCATTTTAATTTTGAATTATAGATTGAGAATAGCCAATCCATCGAAGATTACTATTTCTCATATTGTCCTTGAAGAAACCCAAGTGATTATTCTCTTAAACTTTTTAAAATTATGGAAGCTCTCCAAGTTATGTTTTGTGCTTTCTTCTTTAGTTTTGTTCCCTACTTTTTGATATTTAAGTTTGATATCAAAAGTATCATTAAGCTCTTGTTTCGATTTTCACAGAAACATTCATGTGATGCTATTTGCTATTGTAAACTGCAACATGCGAATGATAATAATGTACCATACCATGTAACTATTGTGGAGCCGACCGAGCTCGAACAATCATTACTAAAATGCAAAAAGTTGCTTAGAAGATTCAGACAGATTTAGTTGATTCAATCAAATTATTCAGGAAAAGAAAGGCGGCCAAAACAGACATCTCAATTTTTATAGAACAAAAAAGAGAGAAAGTTATTCACAAACAGAAGCAAAGCTGTTCCTGGATTTACATGCTTCGATGCAGACAACAAATAACTTTAAAAAGTCATCTAACATTCATTAATGGAACTCTCTGAATTCCAGAACACACTTAAAGCTTATCTCTCTTCCCAATGCTGACAAGAAGATGGATCTTACAAGGGCTGGATTTTAACCCTAAGTATTAGGATTGCTCTGATGAAGTTTGGCCTAGAGACACAGATGCGAGCGATGAAGCCCAGGCTTGCGCATTCTTTGCCCTCTCGTGGAAGTTCCTTGTTTTGACGAGTCTTAGTTTCAACCATAACCTCCTCACATCTACCATGTGAAGACCACGGCTGAACAGTTGGCTTACCTCTCTAAATCTTTCCAGGTTCAGATTGGGAACATAAGAAGCCCATAAAGCTTTCACATACGATTGTACTATGGGGAAGATGAGGATTGCCATTTGCAAACAGATAAACAGCAGAGATAGTACCAAGACCGGATCTTGTTTGAATATTTCTCTGAAAGATGTCCCATTGCGCAACCATATGATCAAGTTACCATCACTGACGTCTAAGCTTGTTGGTTCTCCTTCAGCCACATACTGGACAGGTCGGAGACCTGGAAAGCCAGAAGAATAATCAGTTCTCTTTGAATCTTTTACCTGGCGTATACTATTCATCTCTGTGAAGTAGATACTATTTAGGTAGATTAGAAAGAAAAAAACACAAGCAGATATGTGGTCTGGCGTTTTACCTGTTACTTCTTCATAAAACTCAATCAGGGAAGTAAGATCCTTTCGACCATGATATCGCGCCTTTAAGGTTTGATTAACCATGAGGATTGAAGGTAAGCTATGGATACCATACCTCGAAAAGACACTGCATCAAGGCAATTAATGAAATCAATTAGTACAATAAAAGAAAAGGCTGAACGAATGAGGAAACCTAAAAGGACTTGGGAGAGGAATCCAGTAGACAATTAAACAATGCAGATAAGGTGACCTAAAATTGATGATAATAAATATAGATTATATGAATATCTGCTTATGAAATATAATATAAAGTAGCACAAAACACACATAAGGTTTGCTCTCTTTATCTTGCTAAGATATCCTATTTCAATAAACCAGACTAGGGAACAACTCTGTATATCTGAGTGAAAATAAACCCCTTGTAATGTTATGGTAACAATTTAAGTTTACTTGCTCTCAAGCAAACTATCAGTACCGCTAAATTCCTTCATGTAAGTCATTCCATCCAATTCCTTGCCATACTAAGTACTAAGTTCTACGGAAATAAACTAATAGGTGACGACGTAGAGTACAAATAACAATATTTAATAGGCTTCTTACGATGGTAGTGCTTGTGATTGCTCCACAGCTAGGTGCTGTATTTGAGGAAACATCGAGCTCAGCATATCAAACTTAGGGCGCATAGCACGTGAGAATGGGCACCAGGAAGCATAAAAGAGAACCGACATATAAGCACTACCACGGTTCAAATCCATTAACCTGTCAAGTGAGTCTCCATCTATCTGCATATTGAAAATTTAGACAGAGCTTTAGTTGAGAAATGAGAATAAGGCTTCAGATCCAACTCCATGCTCTTAGAAAAATCACCTATTCATATTTGCTACACTCAATGCTTATAAAAGGACCGATTGTTCCTACCCAAACTAATCTAATTCGACAAAGATATAATCAGTTGGTCTCCAATCTATTTCCCATGAAGATCCAATTTATGAAAGCAATCCCCTCAATAAAAAAGCAGAGAATAACTTGAGATCATTCAAACAAACCCTAGAGCTCATAATAGCCAAAATCGTGATAACGTACCTCAATAATGGGACTTGGATACAGAGAAGGAGGACATTTCGCCTGTAAATCGAACCGGAACATTTCGAATTCATAATTGCAAACGGAAAAGTCCACCGGGGATAAATCTAACCCGGAAGGAAAGCATGTCACAGATATCGCACAGAGGAGGAGAATCAGAACCCGAGAACCCATGAAACTAGAGAAAGTTCGGGAAAAACTAGGATTCTAATCAAATATCTTGAGGCAAAACGGAGAGAGAAATTACAAAATTGGTAGCCAAAATACGAAAACTGAGGTAAAAGAACTGCCAAATTCGAGGTAGAAAGCGAAACAAAGGTAGAATCAAACCGAATAAATTATGATATCGAAAAACAAAGATAGGGAACAAGGAGGCGATGAACAAAACCTAATTTTACAATTGGGGGGAATCTCGGATCCGAAAAACCACAAAAAAAAAAACTTTCTTTTTCTATTTTTTTCCCAAGAAACAACAGATCGAAAGACGCCAAACTAGAAATTTTTTTAGAAATGATCTTCGTCTCGTTTGCTGTGTTTCTTCTCTTTCTCTCTCTCTCTCTTTCTTCCCAACACTTTTTCTGAGATATTAGGTATAAATACCACTCGATCTTAAATATTTATGAGCATCACCATTTAATTCTGCTCTGTTCAAAACAGAATTAAAAATAAAATAAAATTCAGATATTTACATTTTCATTTGCAAATTGCAAGTAAAATAAATAATGAAAAAAACATGACTTAATATTGTAACTTTTTATGATAATATATTTTTTTTATCTCAACAATTGGATGACAAAAGGTATACTCTATAATCTAAAGTCTACTCCTAAAATTTACTAATATAGTAGAAAATAATCGTACTCTAATATACAAATATTTAGATAAACTATTCTATTTATCAGTAAGAGTAATTCGGCAAAATAATATAATTGAGTCTAAACTAATGAAAAGTCACTTTTGCCCTCGTTACTTGTGATGTCTCTGGGAAAAAACTCTATCATGCAAAGAGAGAAGAAACATCTATTCACATCGAATCGAATGCTTCTCCATCTCTAGTTTGAGTTTACAAAAAAAGTTAATGTTTAGTTGTTGGATGATCATCATCTTGATTCGTGAAGCTGAGATGTTATACTGATAAAAGTATCGACAGGAAAAGGGATTGTTAAACCACCCATTGGATGATCAAATCCGAACTCTTCTTCAGCTTTACTTAAAAGATCTTGAAATTTAAGGCTCGTTCAAGTATGAGACTGGTACAAAGTGTTTTTGCTTCTTCTGGCTCTCACCTACGTACACTGCAAGGAACCCTTTTGGTGTTGTTTTGCTTGTTCTTGTTATAGAGCCTCCAAGAATCTTCTTTGCGCTAAAGAGACTTCTCACCAAAGCCATTTTCTTGTCTGGAAGTTTGAGTTTTGAAGTTTGTGAAGATGTTTGGATACGAATGAGAGAGATTCTGAAGTTCTGGATCGCTTGTAAGTTGATGATGTCAAAGGATTCTTTTCTTCTGTATATATAGATCAATGAATGAGTTGAACTTCAAACCTGTCTTATTGAAAACATTAGTGTCTACAAGTGTGGGACATACATGAACAAAGTTTTCCTCACATGGTTTTGTTCTCACATTTAAAGCCAAACCGTTACAATCTGTACTCACATAGGACCAAGTAAACAAGGTCACATGTATAAAGCCATAGATAAAGTTTCTCTGGAGTGATTGAATTCATTAACTAATGCTGTCTCAGGCTGTCTGTAGAGCCTTGATAAGATAAAACTAGATTAAGAAAATAATCAATACATGGGACCAGATTAGCTAGGCCAGAGAAACTTCCAACCTATATATAGCATTTGTCGTGTGATATGTTCTTTGTATAAATTGTGATTAAAACTTGAAACCTGACCCCATTATGACGACCATAGCTTTTTTCTGGAGATATCTAGCTACCAGCAACTGGTTTAGACCACAGAGATCCATTCCTTATCTTAAATATAAGAAACATGACATAAATCATTACAAGAAAATGAGACATGAATGAACAGAAGTGGCCCAATCTTTCAGACAGAATCATGTGAAACTCTTTAGGTTTTTATGCATCCACTGTTTTTTGTAGACCACAGATTTCATAGATGTGAGAGAAGTTTCAGTTACTTCATTTGATCTATATATATATATATATATATACATCTCAAAGAGAACAACATCTTCATATCATCAACAAAAGCAATCAAAGAACTCACATAGACTTTAAAACTCAAGACTTACAAATTCACATATATGGCTTTGGTTAGAAGTATATTTGGTACAAAGAAGGTCCTTGGTCGCTCTATAGCAACTGCAGCGGCAACAACAACCAAAAGACCTGTTGGTTCTGCGCCAAAAGGGTTTCTTGTAGTGTACGTTGGTGAAAGCCTGAAGACACAGAGATACATTGTTCCAGTTTCTTACTTGAAACAGCATTCATTTCAAGCTCTTCTCACTAAATCCAAAGATGAGTTTGGATTTGATCATCCCATGGGTGGCCTGACGATTCCTTGCCAATAAGATACTTTCCTCAATGTAATTGAAAGGATCCAAGGATGATATAAACCAGAGAAGCAAAATTAACATTTCAAGTCTAAGTTAGAAATAAGAATTTTTAGTCTTTCTTACAGAAATATTTGTTGATGTAAATTCAGTTTGTAAGAATATATATGATCATAAGACTAAGAGAATGTATATAGAATTGTAAGAGAATGAAGAGAATAATGCATTTTTACTTGATTAAAAATCCATAGAATGTTTCTATGTAAAGCATACATATATATATATATATATATATATAGGAAAGAGGTGAAGAGAAGGTTCCAAAATATCCCAAAGAGTCGTTGGAGAGGGGGAGTGGACCGTTGGGGAAGTGGTCCCGGGCGTGGTGGTCCTGCGCGTCAGGTCGCAGGCGTCCTAGGTGGGGCCCACAAAGACTTCAACGACTTCCTGCGATTTTGGCTGGGTCGTTGGCAACCCTAGGAGTAGCCATGGGCTCAACCCAAGAAGCCTCGAACTCAGGCGCAGCTTACCCACCATTCCGTACGGACGTGGACATCCCGAGAAGTTTTGATCTCGGGTCTATGGGGATTTGAGCCAGAAAAGCGATATCTATGATGAGAGGGAACAAGGTCAAGAGAACATACCTTTTGAGTAGGATGTGCCTCAGATCTCGCATTGTAGCAAAAACGAGATTTTATCCATTGTGAAGAGTCTTTGCGCGGATGAGTACTACGCCTTAGTGGGATTTCCAGGTGATTACTCGGACTAGGAGGTTGATCCACATTTTCTTCCGGAGAAGGACAAGGGAATGATTGTTCTTCAATGTCTTCGGGAATTGACACTGTTGGCTCAATTTCAACGTCTTTTGGAGCGGGAGTAATGTCACTAACTTGTTGGAGGAGCATGCGAAGACTCTTGTTCCTATCTTGAGACGTGTTAGTGAGATCCTTGAGTTCGTCCCAATTTGTTTTCTCAAAGTAGTCTTTGTCTTCTACAAATTTCACATCCCGAGAGACATAGAGGCGTTCGTTTGTTGGATCGAAGCACTTATAGCCTTTTTGTGTGGTTGAATATCCAAGGAACATACATTTGGTACTTTTGGCGTCACATTTATTACGTAGTTCTCCTGGAATTAAGACATAACACACACATCCAAATACTCTTAAGTGTTCAATGAAGGGTTTTGTGCCATTAAGTACCTTATATGGTGACACATCTTGTAGAATTTTTGTTGGAATCCGATTGACGAGGTAGCATGCCATTAATACCGCATCTCCCCAATATCTTTTAGGAACCTTCATATGGTACATCATGGACCTTGATGTTTCCATAAGATGTCGGTTTTTTCTTTCCGCCCACACCATTTTGTTGTGGTGTGTGTGGACAACTTGTTTGGTGAATTATGCCACATTTGTTCAAGTGATCTTTAAACTTGGTGCTTGTATATTCACCTCCATTATCCAATCTAAGTACCTTTATTTTGCAATTGAATTGGTTAGTTACATAATTTTGAAAGTTGATGAATGCATCAAAAACTCGATCCTTAGAGGCCATAAAGGTAACCCACGTATATATTGATTTTTCATCAATGAAAGTCACAAAATATTTTAGGTTATCTCTAGAGGAACAAGGAGATGTTCAAACATCCGAGTGAATTAAATCAAAGCAATTTGCAAAAAGAGTACTAGATTTCGGAAAAATAGACTTGCAATGTTTTCCTAAAATACAAGCCTCACATTTACTATGATCAAAATAGTTTTTAGGCAAAATTAAATTTAGGGCTCTAGAATGGGGATGACCCAATCTAGCATGCCAAAGGGAATTAAAACATGAACCAACATTAGAGTCTAAATTGCTAACGGAAACGTAATGTAAATCACTTGGAATCGATTTTCCTTCTAGTACATATAACCCATCTTTGGTATTTCTTCCTCCAAGTGTTTTTCCACTCTCAATATCCTGAAATTGTACATGGTTAGGAACAAATATAGCATAAAAATTTAAGTTGGAAGTGGTTTTCTTAACCGATAGGAGATTAGATGTGAATTTTGGCATATAAAAGGCTTTTGGTCCCGTGCGTGGTGGTCCCGCGCGTCAGGTCGCAGGCGTCCTAGGTGGGCCCACAGAGTCTTCAACGGCTTCTTGCGATTTCGGCTGGGTCGTTGGCAACCCTAGGAGTAGCCATGGTCTCCACCATCCTTAGATGTCGCTTTCCTGGCTCAAATCCCTAGAGACCCGAGATCAAAGCTTCTCGGGATGCACGCGTCTTCTCGGGATGTCCGCGTCCGTACAAAATGGTGGGTAAGCTGCGCCCGATCTCAAGGCTGCACTCGTCCCAGCGTCTGACCCAGCACGGCCCATCTCGCATCCAGCTCGGCCCATATCGCGTCCTAGGCCGAGATGCACCTCGGCCCGTCTCGCGTCTTCCTTTCTTCCAGGCCGTGCTTCTTCTCGGCCCATCTCGCGCCTTTCCTCTCGTCCAGGTCTTGTTTCCCTCGGCCCATCTCGCACCTTCCTCTTGTCGAGGCCATTTCTCTCTCGGCCCATCTCCTCTTCCTTGCTCCCTACTTCTTTTTCTTGGATTCCTTGATCCACACTCTTTCCTTTTTATGACCAATACAGTTTTGGGTAATGAACAAGGGAATCAAATACAAAATACAGAACCAATTGTCAGATTGTTCAGGTTTTCGTTTCCACACAGATGATTAAGAATTCTTTTATAAAGGTTTAATTGGAGGAAATTTAAACAGAATGGTCGAGGACTAAATAAGATAAAAGGAAAGAATCAGAGGTTTCCACAACCCTCTTTCACTTATCTGCACATGGAAGCGCCATTGATTCACCCCAGCTATATACGATGAGTTTAGACAGAAGGCAAGAACTGGACGGGCAAAGATCTCATAAACCCATTCTCTAAAAATTTTAATCTCTTATATACAAACCAAATCTCTTATATACAAACCTATTAATGAAACTTGATATTCCCAAAATGCCCTTAATGAAAATTACCCAAATTAATTATTTTTTTTTAAAAAACTCTCTTCTCTCTCATCTCTATCTCTCTCCTCATCTCTACCTTCTCTCTCCTCCTCAATCGGGTTCGGTTTCACGCCGGGGGTCTCGAGTTGCAACGCCGCCGGCTCCGACGTGCACCGCCGCCGCCTCTCCTGCCATTACCGTCGTTTGTTAATCTCCATAACTTCATTATTGATTTGCCTCTTCACTTTGGGCATAAGAAGGTCAATTGCAAATTGAAATTGATAATTTTGCTTTCATTATTTGGTAGAATCTGGGTCGAATAAGACTTAAGATTGGTAACATAGACTGGGGCTAGGCTGAAACATAGTGCAATTATAGATTTAGAACTGCCCGAGCGAAAGAATCTGAGTTGATAACAGTTTCTGCAAAGTACAACTAGTATAACTAGAATCAGTTATACAGAACTGAATGAGTTGTACATTCTTTAGTTGCATTTCTGCATTGCGCTGATGTTTCAGCTTAAATTCATAGTTGATTATTTGGTATAATCTAGCTCTAATAACACTTGGTATTGGTAACAATTGTAATGTATAGGCTGAAACGTAGCGCACTATAGATTTAGAACTGCCTAAATGATCGATGGAATCTGAGTTGATAAGAGTTGGTTTCTGTGATAGGTAAACTAGTATAACTAGAATCAGTTATACGGTTAGGATCATTTATACATAACTGAATCAGTTGTACATTCTTTAGTTGCATTTTTGCATTGGGTTGGTGAAGAAGCTTAATTTCATAAATGATATTATTTTTTTGGTTATTTGGTAGAATTTTGCTTGTATAAGACTTGATTGAATATGATCACAATTGGGTGAAACGTGGTGTAAAACTGGTAGAACTACATTAGTTATACAAGTAAAACTGGTAGAACTACATTAGTTGTACAAGTAAAACTGGTAGAACTACATTAGTTATACAAGTAAAACTGGTAGAATTACATTAGTTGTACAAGTAAAACTGGTAGAACTACACTAGTTATACAAGTAAAACTGGTAGAACTACATTAGTTATACAAGTAAAACTGGTAGAACTACACTAGTTATACAAGTAAAACTGGTATAACTACATAAGTTATACATAAGTTAATCAATTTTTTTGTTTGTTTTAGCAGGGCATTATGAACAACAAAGTCGTGATATGGTTTAAATGCAACGACCGTAATAGTTGTATATTGATGAAGCACGCGGTAGAGGATATCACTTTGTCGATGATTGAAGAATGTCTATATCAGAGGCTTGGTTTAGATGAAAGTAAGGTTAGATTACAGTTGAGGTTATACCGACCTACGGTCAGAGATGAGGTTGAAGTGAGTATCTGTGATGATGTGGATGTGTGTGGTTATCTAGCCTACATTGATGAATATAATCGTAGTACGACAACATTGTTCGTGGATGTCATAATTAGATCGGAAGAACCAGAGGAAAGAATGTCGAGACAAGAGTCGATAGCAGTGCAAAGCTCTGTTGGTTGTAATGATGGTGAGGGAGGAGCAACTGCTATTATAGTATATTCTCCACCAGTTAGAGAGAATGAAATTGAGCCAGAAGATGGAAGTCTGGATATTAGTGTTGAGAGATCGGATATTGGTGATGTCTATGTAGAACGTCCACCCGCTGTAGAGAGTAGTCAGTTTGTAGAGGAATGGGAAGACGGCTTAGGTTTGAGTTTGCATCAAGAATTTAAAGATAAGAAGACATTGCAAGAAGTTGTGGATAGAGGATCATTTGTCAACAACTTTTGTTTTGCCATTAAAAGATCTGAACCAAGTCGGTTGTGGATTGTATGTAATAAAGAAGACTGCAAATGGGGTATACGAGCATCAAAGATTAAAAATATGGATATTTTTAGGATTATAAAGTACATAAAGATGCATACATGCTCTCGGGCTAGTCAGAGCGAGAGTAGTGGCACAAAAAGGCACTGCACGCCAGAAATAGTTGCAAGTGTCTTGCAAGAGGATTTTCCTGGACAAATGAACATTCCAACTCCTAAAGTTATCATGGGTCTTGTGAAGACAAAACTTGGAGTGAGTATATCGTACTCCACCGCGAGGAGAGGGAGAAAACTTGCTATGGATAGGCTGCGTGGTACTCCGGAAGAAAGCTACAAGATGATACATTCCTATTTATACGAGTTACAGAAGGCAAATGCGGGTACAATAACAGATGTGCAAGTAGATGAAAATGGGAAGTTCAAGTACCTTTTCATAGCTTTGGGAGTTGGCATCGAGGGATTTAGAGTGATGAGGAAAGTGATAATTGTAGATGCAACATTCCTCAAAAACGGATATGGTGGTGTGTTAGTTTTTGCTATTGTTCAAGATTTTAATCGACACCATTATCCAATTGCGTATGGTGTACTAGATGGAGAGAACGATGCTAGTTGGACATGCTTTTTCCAGACTTTGAAGACAGTTATACCAGATTCTTCCGAATTGGTATTTTTTAGTGATAGGAATGCAAGGCTCATCGGCGCCATAGGTAATGTGTATCCAGAAGCCCATCACGGGTACTGCATATGGCATATGTCACAAAATGTGAGAGCTCATGCGTCTAGTACCAACAAATCTGTTGTTGGTTGGAAATTCATGCAGTGTAGTAGGCAGTACACAATTGCCGATTTCAACCGCGAATATAGTTTATTTATGAGAAGATTTCCGACTGCAGCCAGTTATTTGGAGGAAAGTACTGTGAAGGAAAAGTGGGCTAGGTGTGTCTTTCCGGGAGAAAGGTATAATATCGACACAAGCAACAGTGTGGAGTCTATGAATAGTGTGTTTAATGAAGCAAGGAAGTTCTCCCTAATACCTATGCTTGATACAATCCTCAAAACATTTGCGAAGTGGTTTTGTGATCGTCGGATGGAAACAACGAAATGTACAATTGAAAACAAATTGGTGCCATTTGTGGAGAACATAATGCATGATTCATGGGCTGTTGCCGAGAGGTTGATTGTGATGGCGCTTAACACCTTTGAATTCGATGTCGTCGGTAGTGATGAGAAGAATTATTTTGTTTGCTTGGAATCGAAGAGCTACAGTTGTAGAGTGTTCAACATCGAAAAGTATTCGTGTATCCATGCATTGGCTGCATTCATTCATTACCATAAGATGGAACCTCGACCTCGTAATATCTCATTACATGAGCTCTGTTCTAAATATTATTGGTCCGAGTTGTGGGCACTTGCGTATACCAGGTCTATTTTGTTGATGCCCGAGATGTCGCAGTGGGATGTTCTATATTACATCAAAGACAAAGAAATCAAACCACCTTATAGGATTATTAAAACGAGAAGAAGAAAAGTGAAAAGGATGCCATCGGTAGGAGAGACACGTCCAAGATCATCAAACGTAAGGAGGCCGAGACAAAGGTTCCAATCGCCAATATTCAGATACCTAGCAGAAGATGAGGTCAATCAGTGATTTGTTGAGTATTTTCCATTATTCATGAAACTTGTAAAACTAGTAAAACTACTGTATTTCCTAATAGCTTTATGGCTCTCTCTGGAAAATGTATGTGTATGTGTAAAACTCGTGAAACTAGTAAAACTAGTTTATTTCCTAATAGCTTTATGGCTCTCTCTGGAAAATGTATGTGTATTTGTAAAACTCGTGAAACTAGTAAAACTAGTTTATTTCCTAATAGCTTTATGGCTCTCTCTGGAAAATGTATGTGTATTTGTAAAACTCGTGAAACTAGTAAAGATAAGTAATTGTAAAACTCGTGAAACTCGTGCTTGAACTTAAGTAATTGTAATCTAAAGATGAATTTTATCCATTAAACTTAATTCTTATAAGTAAGATAATCTATAATGAAACTTGATTCTTATAAGTAAGAAATTCTTATAAGTAAGATAATGTATAATGATGTTAAGATGATTATATTTTGTGTATATAGTTATGAATGACTCTATATATAAATTAAAAATAAAATTAAAATAAGTTTTTTTAGACATAATTACATTTGTACACCTTATTCCTTATAATTTTAGTGTGACTTTCTAAGTTAACATTAGTGTGACTCTCTAAGTTCTACGAATATATATTTATTCTAGAATTTAAATACACAAAATACTTAGAGTCATCAATTAATTGATTATTATTCACTGTACAACTAAAAAATAAATTTATAAGGTTATGTATAACTAAATGTTATGCAAAATCATCGAAAGTATAACTAGTAGTAATTTAGTATAACAGCCAACTAGTAGTATAACTAGGTCGAAATTGTCACGTTTTCGTTTGGCGCCCAGGTCTGAAAATTTTGTGGGGACACGTGCAGACCTAATTTTGTGGGTATATAAACCAAAAAAAAAATATGTTTCTCTCTCCTCCTCACTTTTTCCTCCTCCCTCGCCGACATCTCTCTCGTTTTCTCTCCTCCCTCAACCATTTCTCCTCTCATCTCTTGAAATCTTCTCTCATCTTAGATTAACTATCCTCTCCCCTCTCCAAATCTTCTCCCATCTCTCGACTTCTTGTCCCATAGTAAGTTATCCTCTATTGTTAGGGTTTGACGAAAAGAATTCGAGATTTGATTCTAGATTCATCTATTATGTTTATGTTTTTCTTTTCTTTTAGGTCTTACATGGTGTCTTGGACCGAAGAGGACGACACCGACTACTCCGAGGAAGAAACCCGTGAAATGTTTAGGCGAATTGAATACGTCATGGATAGTGAAGGGGGAATTCCTCATGAATGTCCCTGAGGTGAAGCTATCACCGTGGAAATAACAAATGAACATGCCTGGAACAAGATCTATTTTAAATGTCGAGTGTATAAGGTACAACGATGTTGTTTAGTATAACTAGTATAACTAGTATAACTAGTATTACTTCTGTACTATGACTACTGAAGTTGTTTAGTTTAGTATAACTAGTATAACTAGTAGAACTGATGTTGTTTCCACTGACAGAACGATGGTCTCCACAGGAAAATAAGTTGGGATCAAGCTATACAAGGAGAGTGTGAGAATCTGAAATATGATATCCAGGAGATGGAGAAAAAGATAGAGTTGTACAAGGCGGAGGTGGCGATGCTGAAGAAGGAGATGTGGGAGCAAAATGCAGTGGTTGTTAAGCTTGTGGAGAGGGTCGAAAAATATTTCGGTCCTTTGTAAGATTGTCAAAATTCAAGTTATTTTAGTATAACTTGTATAACTAGTAGAACTGATGTTGTTTTAAGCATAATAATATTTAGCATGATGTTAGACTTAATGATGTTTGAGACATATAAACATAAAATTTAACACTTAATGATGTTTGAAAATATAAACATAACATTAAATAAATTAAACAGAAAATGCAAAATGAGTTTTTAACTTAAATGAGTTGTACATTGCTTAACAGAAAATGCTAAATTAAGTTTTTAACTTAAATGAGTTCAAACATTCCTCGCCTTCGCCCTCGTCAGTGCCGGACTTGGGTCGGAAACCGTTGTGCGTTTACTTGTTCGCACATATACATTCCTAATACCTCCACGAGTCCTAGTAGCCTACAGTTGAATAGTTAAGCAAGTTAAACTAGTTATACTTTTTATACAAGTTATACTAGTTATACATGGCTAACAGCGGGTGCAGCATCAATGGGTGGAGCATCAACGGTTGCAGATTGATCACGTACATCATGGGGTTCATTATCACCACCAGCACCCTGCATTTGAACAGTAATTCAAGTTATACAAGTTATTCGGGTTATTTGAGTTATACAAGTTATACTTAGTTATACTAGTTATACCTGTTCCAGCAATGTCACTATTCTCTTCAACCGATCCACCTCGTCTGTTAATGCCTTCAGCATATCAACAACCTCAGCTTGATTCGGAGCGGAAGGCGGAGGCATGACTTGTCTCGGAGCAGAAGACGGAGTTGGGGCTTGGGTCGGAGCAGAAGGAGGAGTAGATAATCTTGGTTCCACATCCTGGTTATACATGGCTTCAAACAAGATTATCTTCCCAGCCCGGATACATTGTCTCCAGCTTTCAACCTCAAGATCGTGAGTTTCCTCATCCTCCTCTTCGGTCATTCCAGCCAGCAAACTGCACTCTTCATCCATGCGTGGAGAGAGGGTACTGAAAATCTCCTGCAAAACAAATCAATAAACAACTAACTCTGATTAAAAAAATTAGAAATCACAGAGTATAACTTGCTAGTTGTACTAGTTTTACGGAAAATATAGTATAACTAGTAAGTTATACTAGTTATACTACAGAATATACTACATAATCATTAACTAACCGTGGTTTTGTCAAGGAGCTTGTTGATTGTTGGGAAGGAATATCCTCTCATGTTGGATTGCTGGAAATGGGACCTGCACATCCGAGGACACCTTGGGTCTGCGTCTGGAATTGCCTTTCGGTAATTACGGTACAACGTCGGTATTGACTCAAAAGCCAATAACTACAACCACAAACATATGCGTAAATGTTAGAAAACCACACAATAATTACATATCATAAACTAACAAATGTAAACTAACCTCGAGAGGAAGTACGAAACCAGGGATAACCCAAGTTGTACCCGAGACCGTGCCTCCGAAATGGTTCATCGTATGCTCGATCTCGTGGAGCATGTTTTCGAAGGTCCATCTGCCCCAAGGGAACCTGTAGCAGAAATCCAGATCATCCACAACCCTCAATAGGAAGCTATCGATGAGCGTTGCATCTGTTCCGCCCTTGGTCGGCGAGTGGATGACATGGCAGTTCTGCCGTTTGTCGTCATGAGTAAGTAGTCCCCAGTTCACCAGGATATCCTCCACATCCTCCTTCCTGACACTCCTCCCCAAGTGCCCCAGATAGTTCCTCCTGAACCTCGTACTTCTAGCAGTTTCCCGAAACTCTGTTGTCTCATACATACGACAGTTTAACCCAGAGATCAGCGCATGCTCTCTAAGCCCATACCGCACCGGGACACCGTTCACAATAAACCAAACTTCACGTTTGGTCTCCGTCCGAGCGGTTCTAAGAAGCAACACCCACATGCCCATGCTCATGTGGTTTTTCTCCATGGGCATGTGGAATATATGCCCGAACTGCGGGTGGTTCTCGAACCACGCCCTCTCCACATCAGTCAGTGGAGGCTGCAATCCCTCGGAAAACTCCTTCGTCTGCTTCACATAGCAACGAGTGGAGATCTTGACATTTTTGGTGTACTCCGTTGGATTGAAGTACATCCCGGTAGGGAGCTGGGCAGTCGGTCCTTCATCCTGAAACACGCAAACATATTTTCAGCAATCAACGCCACAGTATAACTACATATTTGTACTAGTTTTACGAAAAAATAGTATAACTAGCAAGTTATACTAGTTTTACAAAAAATATAGTATAACTAGCAAGTTTTACTAGTGTTACGACAGAGTATAACTACATAGTTGTACTAGTTTTACGAAAAATATAGTATAACTAGCTAGTTATACTAGTATTACGACACAGTATAACTTGCTAGTTCTACTAGTTTTACGAAAAATATAGTATAACTAGCAAGTTATACTAGTTATACTTACCGTTCTGTCTTCGATGAATATGTCATCCATCGGTTCGTCTTCATTGTGTCCTCTCCCACTGCCTCCTGTGCTCGAACCTCCTCTTGTTCTAGCCATCACTGCAAGGCATTATACAAAACATAAGCAATTTTTGTGTATTTAATTGAGCAAATGATTGATGATATATAGTTTTCCTTATGACACTCATATACAAAAAAAACCCAATCCTATATATCTTAGCTTATGTGTATTTTGAATTCTAGATATATTCTATTTCTTAAGTTTGGGGGAGCTTATCTAATCCGAGACTTGTGATAGAGTAGCCGACATATGTGGCTTCCTATCTCTACTTAAAGGATCGATGTTGTTAATTAATAAACAAGAACAAATTCAGCATATTGGATAATCGTTTTAAGCAACAATGAAATGGTTTACCTTAGTGAAATCGCGAAATTTGGTTGAGAAAAGTCGTTGAGTTTTAGTGAAATCAAAGGGAGATTCCGAGGATATCAAATCGCGAAGTTTGGTTGAGAAGATTTTCGAAGTTGTACGGATTTTAACTAGTTCGCCGAAGATCAAATGGGAGTTCGAAATTTTGGAGGTTTGTGAGAAAATATAAAATGAGTTCGCAAAAATTAGAGGGAGAGTGGGAGAGAAGTTGAATTGGGAATTTAGGGTTTAGTGGGAGAGTTGATTTGGGACGAGTCGACAGGTTGGGTCGGGTTTGGGTCGGGTTTTAGGGTTTGGGTCGGGTTGAGTCGGGTTTGGGTTGGGTTTGGATCGGGTTTTAGGTTTTGGGTCGGGTTTGGGTCGGGTTTGGGCGATTGGGTCGGGTTAAATTGATTTCGGTCCGGTTTAATTGATTTGGATCCGGTTTAATTGATTTTGCTCTGGTTTGTGCGAATTTCGTAGGAGTAAATTGGTCAATTTACAATTTTTTCAATTTTTTTTTTTTTTTTAAATCTTGTCTGTTTTTTGGCTGGGTTTTGAGATTACCTTGTGAGCTAATGGGTGTTCTGAGACAATAACTCGAACTGGACATAACAACAAAACATAAAGATGTTTTTTCTTCTAAGTTGATAAGATCTGTGTAATTTGATATTTGTATTGATAATATCTTCTATGACGCAAATTAGTTTTTTCTCAACTGGATCTCAGTTTGATAAATCCACACCTTTATCTGTGTATAAACCCGGTTAGGGTAAATTCTGATTCTTAAAACACATGACAAATCTTTAGGATTGTAGAGAATGTACTATGTTAATAAACACATCAGATTAACAATTCTTATACCATAAAACTGCATTTATATTTGAATTTCTATTCTCTGGATCAAAAAACTATCATCTATCTACAATTAAAAAACTTTATGATCATCCTTGAATCCGAGAAGTTACGGTGAGGAAGGTCTGTTCAGGACAAGGGATCGTTAAGCCGCCCATTGGATGATCAAATCCGAACTCTTCTTCAGCTTTACTTAAAAGATCTTGAAATGAAGGCTCGTTCAAGTATGAGACTGGTACAAAGTGTCTTTG
Source organism: Lepidium sativum (assembly GCA_023374145.1). NCBI lineage: Eukaryota > Viridiplantae > Streptophyta > Magnoliopsida > Brassicales > Brassicaceae > Lepidium > Lepidium sativum. The sequence goes on from JAKUCM010001554.1 coordinate 54,795, forward strand.
CTTCTTCTGGGTCTCACCTACGTACACTGCAAGAAACCCTTTGGGTGATGATTTGCTTGTTCTTGCTATAGAGCCTCCAAGAATCTTCTTAGCACTAAAGAGACTTCTCAGTAGAGCCATTTTCTTGTCTGGAACTGGAGGTTTGAGTCTTGAAGTTTTTGAAGATGTATAAATACAAATGAGAGAGATTCAAGTTCTGGATTGCTTGTAAGTTGATGATGTTAATGAATTCGTTTCTTCTGTATATATAGATCAATGCATGAGTTGAAAATTCAAACCTGTCTAATTGAAAACATTGCTGTCTAGTGTCTACAAGTGTGGGACATAGCTAAACAAAGTTATCCTCACATGGTTCTGTTAAACCAAAACCATTACAGTATGTACTCACACAGGACCAAGTAAACAAGATCACATGTATAAAACCATAGATGGAGTTTCTCTGTAGTGACTGAATCCATCTAACTAATGATGTCTCAGTCTGTCTGCTGAGCCTTGATAAGATATAATAAGATTAAGAAAATAATCAATACATGGGACCAGATTAGCTTAGCCACAAAAACTTCCCAACCTATATAGCATTTGTCAATTGTCATGTGATATGTTCTTGTACAAATTGTGATTGAAACTTGAAACCGGGCCCCATTACGACGACCATAGTTTTTTCTGGAGATATCTAGCTAGCAGCAACTGGTTTTAGACCACAAATATCCATTCTATATCTTAAAAATAAGAAACATGAAATAAATCATTACAAGACAATGAAACATGATTGAACTAAAGTGGCCCATTATTTCATTTGTAGTATTAAATAATCCAAATTAGCATTTGGTAAAACACAGACAGAATTATGTGGAACTCTTTAGTCATTTATGCATCCACGGTTTTCTTAGACCACATATTTTAAAGATATTAGAGAATTTCAACTCATTCATTTGATCTATATATACATTCCAAAGAGAATGGCATCTATATATCATCAACAAAAGAAATCAAAGAACTCATATAATTAGCTTTAAAACTCTAGATTTACAGATTCAAATGGCTTTGGTTAGAAGTATCTTTGCTATAAAGAAGGTCATTAGCCGCTCTATAGCAACTGCAGCAGCAACAGCGAGCAAAAGACCTTTTGGTTCTGCGCCGAAAGGGTTCCTTGCAGTATACGTTGGTGAAAGCCTGAAGAAACAGAGATACATCGTTCCAGTTTCTTACTCGAACCAGCCTTCATTTCAAGCTTTTCTCAGTAAATCAGAAGAAGAGTTCGGGTTTAACTATCCGATGGGTGGCCTGACGATTCCTTGTCTAGAAGATATGTTCCTCAGTATAACTTCTAGGATCCAAGGATGTTGATAAAACCGAAGAAACACTAACATTTTCACTCTAAGTTAGAGTTTTTTTGTAGCTTTTCGATTAAGATTTTTTCATCTTTCTTGCTGGAAGATTTGTTCATGTAATTGTAAATGTCAGTTTTTGGTGAAACAAAGGAATCAAATACAAAATACAGATTCAATCCTCAGATTTGTTCATGTGAGGTGTATGTATAACTATAATGTTAAAGTCCATATAACTTTCATCTTCATACAGATGATAAAGAATTAAGGTTGCCACAGAACCTCTTTCTCTGATCTGCATATGGAATCGCCGTTGAATCACTCTTCATATCCTATGAGCTTAGAGAAAAGGTAAGAAACTGGACGTAGCAAAAAAAAATATTCCGGATATAGTTCGGGATTTTGAACCCGACGTGAATCGAACACGCAACCTTCTGATCTGGAGTCAGACGCGCTACCATTGCGCCACGGATCCGGATGTATCTATATCCTTTATTTATTTAAATATAGAATTAATTATCTAACTGTCCTTACAAAACATCGACATGTTTTTGCTTCTATATTGATAAGATCTGTGAAATTTGAAATTTAAGATCTGTCCTTTTGGTGCTGAAGATGATTTCTTCAAGGAGCTTCCAAATATCTTCTTTGCAACAAATAGACTTCTCACAAAAGCCATTTTTTTCCTGGAAATTCTTGATTTGAAGTTTAAAGTTCTTAGACTGATTATAGCTGAATTGCTTCTGATGATGTTGTTCTGTTTTGAGGTCCTTATAAATAGATCAATAAGAGAATTGAAACTTCTGTGGGGTACTTGAAAAATGTGGTCTAAAAACCTGTGGGGACATTTATGAAAAGATAGTTTCACATGGTTCTGTCTGCCTTCTACCAAATGCTAATTTGGAAACTATTAACACAAATAATGCAATACTAGGCCAGTTCTCTTCCATCATGTTTCATTGGTTTGTAATGATATACCGCCTATTTGTTGAACGGTAAGATGAGGAATTGAAATCTGTGGTCAAAAACCAGTTGCTGATAGCCAAATATCTCCGGAATAAACAATGGTCATCATAAAGGGGTCAGGTTTCGAGTTGTTAAGCAACAAGCTTCTGTCTCAATATATCCAAGAACATATCAAATGTCAAATGCTACATAGACTGGACGTTCCTGGGGCCTAGCTAATCTGGTCCCATGTATTGATGAATTTCTTATTGTGTTTAGTCTAATCATGGTTATGGTTCTGCAGACAGAGAAGGTCGGTAGATGGATTTCAATTTATATCAATCAACGTTGAGAAACTTCTTGTATATGGCATTAACATGTGATCTCGTTATCTGGGTCCTATGTGAGTATAGATTGTAAGAGCTCTGTTTTAAATGTATTAACAAAACCATGTGGAAAACTTAGTCCTTGTGAGTTCCACACTTGTAGACACTAGACACCATTGTTCTCAATTGATTTCAAAGAGGTTTCAACTCATTTATATGATTTATATATACATCCCCAAATCAGAATGAATTTCATCAACCACAATCAATCCATATCTTGAGTCTCCTTAGTCCTTCCTTTGATCACATACATAAAAACTTATTGAGAAGCTTCAGTTAAAAAACTTCCAGACAAGAAAATGGCTTTGGTTATAAGTCTCTTCAGTGCAAAGAAATTTTTTGGCGGCTCCTTAGCAAAAAGGAGCAAAGTACCAAAAGGGGTTCTTGCTGTGTACGTCTGTGAAAACAAGAATGAGAAGCAGAGATACTTCGTACCAGTCTCATCTTTGAACCAACCTTCATTTCAGGCTCTTCTAAGTAAATCAGAAAAACAGTTTGGATTTGATTATCCAATGGGCGGCTTGACAATTCATTTTCCTGAATATACTTTTATCAGTATGACTTCTTGGATCCAAGGATGATCAGTAGTAGAAAGAAAAACTTACATCTTTTACTGTGTATAGATCGACAAATTTTCTATCTTTCTAACCAAAATTGATTGTATGGAAATAAAAGGATTTGGGAAAAGTTGTTCTCATTGATATTTAGATTGCTATTTATACAAGTGTACAAAGTAATTCAACTTAGAAAACCCAAATAAAATACAATATGGAATATTCTTTAGTTACATATCTCAATACCCCTCCAGTTGGCGGTGAGATATCTCGAATCCCCAGCTTGGAGAGCAAGTAAGTGAATCGAGGTGTATGTGAGGCCTTTGTAAACAAATCTGTAGGTTGTTCATGTGTGGAAATATGCTCGGTTTTAATGAGGTTGGGAACCACTGCATCTCTGACGAAATGACAATCTCGTTCTATATGTTTTGTGCGCTCATGGAATACTGGATTGGCTGCAATATGTAGGGCCGATTTGCTATCACAATACAGCGTCACTGGTTGTGTATGAGTTACACCAAACGTAGAAAATAGTTCCTTGAGCCATTTTAATTCGCGCAGCACATAAGCCATTGACCGGTACTCGGCTTCTGCAGACGATAAGAAGACTATGTGTTGCTTCTTTGTCTTCCAAGAGACCGGGAAGTTACCTAGAAGGATCACATAGACATTGAGTGAACGCCTGGTGAGTGGAAAAGCTCCCCAATCTGCGTCACAAAAGGCAGTAAGGTGAAGATTTGAATATGATCGTAGCAGTATCCCGTGCCCAGCGGTGCCTTTTAGGTATTTAACCGTACGAAAAGCTGCCAACCAATGGGAATCCAGCGGGTTTTTCATATATTGGGACAAGTTATGCACGGTATAGGAGAGCTCATGCCGAGTAAAAGTCAAGTAAATTAGGCGACTAACAAGCCTACGATACTTTTGAGGATAGTCCAAAGAGGTGTTAGAATTGGTGGACAACTTATGATTTGGTTCTATGGGCGTAGATGAAGGTTTGGCAGCCAGCAAACCAGCTTCGGAAACAATGTCTAGAACATACTTTCCCTGTGACAAGAAAAATCCATATTCATGTTGTGCAACTTCTATACCCAAAAAATACTTCAATTTTCCTAAGTCTTTCATATGAAAATACTTATTGAGGTAATTCTTAAATTTTTGTAAGATGGAGATATCACTGGCAGCCACAATGAAGTCATCAACGTATATAAGAATATGTATAGAAATACCATCGCAAGTGTAAGAAAAATGAGAAGTTTCTGCCTGACTTTGCAGAAATCCATAGGCGAGTAAAGCGGTGCTAAGCTTGGCAAACCAACATCTTGGAGCCTGTTTTAAACCATAGATTGATTTCTTGAGACGACAGACGGTGGTAGGATCTTTGCTTTCAAAACTTGGAGGATGTGTCATGTAGACTTCCTCGTCTAAGTCCCCGAGTAGAAACGCATTATGAACATCTAATTGATGGACTTCCTGTCGTTTTGCAGCTGCGACATCAAGTAGTATTCGAGTAGAAACGCATTGTTGACTACTTTGCAACATGAGAAAAGGTTTCTGTGTAGTCAAGGCCTTCTATTTGTTGATTTCCCAGTGCAACCAACCTTGATTTATGACGTGAAATGCGACCATCGAAATGGTATTTGATTCGGTAAACCCATTTGCAGCCGATAGCCTTCTTTCCTGGCGGTATTGTGGTTTCTTCCCAAGTGTTATTTTGCATTAAAGCTTGATGTTCTGCAGCCATTGATTCATGCCAAGTTGGATTAAGGCAAGCTTCTTTGTATGAAGTTGGTTCTGACTCTTTAGTTATAGCAGCCAAGAATGCTTTATGTCTGGGAGAAAAAAAAACATCACATAAATAATATGAGATATGATATGTTACCTTACTAGGAGCCGAATCAGAGGAGGCCGTGACTGGAGGAATGAGAGAGAGAGATGTTTTGTGTGGGAGTTGTGCGCTGTTTGTGACAAAGTTCTTGAAGAGCACAAATGGTTTCCGGGTTCTTTGACCTTGGCCTAGCAACTCGGGCAAACCCGGAGAAGGTGGTTCAGGAGAAGGATCACGAGGTGATATAACCGGGGAGATAAAACCATCTTCTGGTGCAGCCGTTTCAAATCTAATTGTAGTCTCCTCTGTCGGACCTAGTACACTTGAATGAGGTATCTCTACGACAACTACTGGTGTTGTGTCGTCGACTATTAGAGCGTTTTGAGAAGGAGTCACAGTATTAGGCAGCGGAAGAGGGTCTAGGCCTGGAAACTTATCTTCGTAGAAGATCACATCCCGACTATAGAAAAACTCATTGGTTGCAATATAAAACAATTTCTAAGTCTCTTTACCTATTGAATACCCCATAAACAAACACCGGCGACTTCTTGGACAAAATTTTTCTTTGTCCCTAGACCTTCTATGTCGGTATACTAGGCAGCCAAACACACGCAGGGCATCATATGTAGGGGATGTAACGTGGAGTATCTTATAAGGTGATTTGTTGCCTAGCAAAGGTGTAGATGTTCTATTAATTAGATGTGTTGCAGTCAAAACACTTTCTCCCCAAAAACGAATAGGTAGATTTGCATGAAAGAGACATGAACGTGCTACATTTAGAATGTGCCTGTGTTTTCTCTCCACACGCCCATTTTGTTGTGGTGTGTCAACACACGAAGTCTGATGGTGAATGCCAAGTTCCCTGAAATACTTGGGACAAGATCACAAATTCACTTCCATTATCCGAACGAATGATTTTTATCGATTTTCCAAATTGTCGTGTCGCCTTTGAGCAAAAATTCTTTATTAACTATGCCACTTATGATTTTGCTAACATCAAAATTACCCAAACAACGCATGAGTTGTCATCAACAATAGTCAAGAAATATGTAGCACCAGAAGAAGATGGTATTTTGTACGGCCCCCAGACATCACAATGTATTAAATCCAAAGGTGCATAACCTTTATTAGAATTTTCAGGAAAAATACTACGAGTTTGTTTTGCTCGATAACAAACATCACATGATCTTGTGTCTAACTCAACATCAGACTTATTAATCAAATTTAAAGAATGCAAGACTTTAAAATAAGGATGTCCAAGACGTTTATGCCATAACACATCCTGATAAACTTTCGATGTGGCCACATGACTTAATGTAGGAACTTTCAATCCTGTGAAGTAGTACACCCATCTCTCTCTTCACCGGCTCCAATCAGGGTCCTCATAAAACGGTCCTGTAAGAAACATAATGAATCAGTAAATAAAGCTATCCCACCAGTTTGCTTTAGTAATTTCGTGAGAGATATCAAGGTGCAATTGAAATCCAGAATATAGAGCATATCATAAAGAAAGTAATCATCTCTTAATGCAAAGGTGTCAGTATGTGTGGCAGAAGAATATTTCCATTAGGAAAAGTAACTTTTGATGAGACAGTTGGGATCACATTACTTAGCAACGATTTGTTGCCAGTCTGTGAGGCACCTGTATCTAGTATTACATCCGAGATTATATGTTTACCAGACACTTTCTCAGCAGGTATACTTGTGTGCTGCGATTAAAGAAGTTGGATCAATTGTGTTACTTGATCCGAAGTTGGTAACGTGGCTGAAGGAGATGAAGGTGCTTCTTGGGCAGAATTTGCACGGCCACGTCCACGACCACGATTACCGGAACGTCCTCCTCGGCCTCGAGAATAAGTGGAGCCACGCTGTTGTTGTTGCTTAATGTACCAATTGGGGAAGCCATGTAGGAGAAAACACTCAGACATTTCGTGACCATTTTGTTTACAATGAGTCCAGTACCGATTTGAATCACGACCTCGGGTAACAATTGCGACATTCGTTGGAGCCTCCAATGCAGCGTGAAATCCAACAGCCTCAGTCACAATCTCTTTGTTTCTCACAGCTAACTGTTGTTGTTCATCACGAATAAATCTAGAATACACCAAATTTAAATCCGGAAGAGGATCTTCATTGATGATTTGTGAACGTATTGAGCCATATCTCGAATCATCCAACCCGAATAGAAACTTATGAACACGAGAATCTTCACGTTCCTTTTCTAAATCAGCTGCAGCTTCACAAGTACATGATCTTCCTGTGTTCAAGTCCTAAAGCTCTTCCCACAGCTTAGTTAGACGTCCAAAATATTCGATCACAGATTGGCCTCCTTGTTTGCAATTAGTGATGTTGTCTTGTAGAAGATGGCGTTGAACACCACTTTGAATCGATAATCTCCTCTTGGTTGAATCCCAAAGCTTCGGAGCATTTGGTACATGAGAGATCGTTGATCGTATGACTGGATCTATGGACGTACGGATCCATCCAACGATCATAGAGTTAGCTATGATCCACAAGGACAGTTGCGGTTCTTCCGTAGGTTGAACAATTGTCTCATCAATGAACCCTTTCTTTTGCTTAGCCTTTAGGGAATTAGTGATCTCGGTTGCCCACTCATAATAGTTATCTCTCCGCAAGGTGACGAAAGTGATGAAGGTTTAAGGATTGTCAGAAGGGTATAAGGTAAAAATAGAGGGAGAAGATATGGTTGGTGTGACCATAGTTTAGAATGAAGGTAGAAATTTAGTTTAAGAAGAGTAGAAAGAGTCAAAAAGACTTGTAGAAAAAAAAAAGTCAAAGGTAAGAGACGAAGAAGAGAACTACGGAAGTTTTTTAAAAAATTAGTTTTAGGATCTTTGCTCTGATACCATAAAATGATTTGGGAAAATCGTTCTCATTGATATTTAGATTGATATTTATACAAGTGTACAAAGTAATTAAACCTAAAAAACCCAAATAGAATACAATATGAAATATTCTTTAATTACATATCTCAATGGAATAAAACAAAAGATGCAGAAAGATTTCTCAGATTTGTTCATTAACAGTTTGTATAATGTAGATAAGATTTTGTATTTTGCTACATAATCGTAGAATCATTCTTTTGGATCTTACAAGTTGTTACAGAACCTGAGAATCAATGATCAAAACAAGTAAACCGGTTCTTATATGCAAAGCTGCAGAGGTAATCTGTGGTCCCTACCGTGTTGATTAACAAAATCGGTTTTTACGAATTTCCCAATCAAACCAATTGAATGTAACCGACGCATTAAATACCTGACTTTGAACCGGTAAAACGATTACCAACCGGGTTTAAACTTAGACATCAAAATCAAACCGATACCCGGTTCGATCTGTACTAATCGGTACAAATATCGATAAAATTTTCAACAATTGGATTGGGTTTTTGATAACCGGAGATCAAAATAGGTTTCCCCCTCGCTCTCTCCTCTATAAACATCTGACAGGAAATTGAAAACCCTCATTAAAAAGCAGAGTCCTTTAAGTTTAACCACAATAATCTGATTGCTTTGATCAGATTCTTGATTCTTTGCGATCACAAAGTTTCTCTTTTGACCTAGATATTATGGCCACGTTTCCGCCATGGACATGGACTCATGGGAAGCTTTTTGAGTTAGCTCTGGTTAAATTCCCACAGGGTTCACCTCACTTCTTGAAGAATATCTCTCATTTTTTGCAGAAACCGATTGCAGAGGTGGTGTACTATTACGATGCGTTGGTCAACGATATCGAGTTGATTGAATCCGGTGAAGTAGCTTTGCCTAATTACCCTGAAGACGATTACTTGCCATTCAAGGAAGCAGATATTCCCAAACGCAAAGAGCCTGCAAGAAAGAGAGGAATTCCTTGGACACAAGAGGAACAGAAGTTAGTCAAATACTCTTGAATTTTTGTTTGATCAATGTCCAAATTCAACAGTTTGAATTGAATCTTTCTAAATATTAGGGTTTCTGATAATTAGCCAAAGTATCTAGTTAGGGTTTATGAATTAAGGTTTCTTTTGAGGAGGGTTTATGAATTAGGATTGCTGTTAATTAGCCAAAGTATCTAGTTAGGGTTTTTGAATTAGGGTTTATTTTGAGGGGGTTTATGAATTAGGGTTTCTTTTGAGGAACTTAAGAGTTTAAACCTTGCTAGGGTTGATGAGTTAGGGTTTTATGACGGTTTAAATGTCAAGACTTTAAGAGTACTGATCTTCATTATTGAGTTTGCTGATTAGTACCTCCACCTTAAGATAATTGTTTATTGAATCTGATCTTTGTTATTGACTTTTGATTGATATTTTCAGATTGTTTCTTGTTGGACTAGAGAAATATGGAAAAGGTGATTGGAAAAGCATATCGAGAGAATGTGTAAAGACAAAAACCTCGACACAAATCGCAAGTCATGCTCAAAAGTATTTCTTAAGGAAAAATTCAGATAGTAAGGAGAAAAAACGTTCGAGTATTCATGACATTACTCTGAAAGATCATGGCAACGATTTAACAAATGTCCCTGATGGATCCAGCTCGTAATCTATGCACCAGCAGCAACAATTTGTTGAAGATATGACCCGGAATAGATTGATTATACTAGGATCTTTGAAGATGTGAATGATGCTTAATTTCTTTTGTGAGTTTTTTAGTTTAGGGTTTTCTGTGTTTTTAGGTTTATAAATTCAGTTTGGTGTTAGTATTTGCGCTCATGGAACTACCTTCTTATAGTTTGGTGTTAAAACACTTTGTATAGTTAGGAAGTATATGACTTTATCTCTGACTCCAACTATGACAATTGGGACCCTACATTGATACATTATGTCTGTGTTCATATCAATATCAATATCACAAAGAGAATTAAATAAACTTTAGTTTCTTTTATAGCATCGTCACGTGATCCAGTTTCTTCCAGATATGGTTGAGAACAACCTGATTAATAACAGATACTCTTTGTTCTGCTGGTGAATTACAACTTCATGTCCCTACATAAGCTTGTTTGTTTATGAAAAGATTTGGTTTATGATAAATCAATTTTAACCAGAGAAGAGGACAAAACGTACCAGAGACTTGTTGGATTGAGAGAAGAGGACAAAATGTACCAGAGACTTGTTACGAAACATGAAGAAACAAGAGCACATGCCAATATCAAATCCAACTAAAAAGACATAATCATGTGAAACTCTCTATTTCTGTTTACCCATTAAACTCTTGATAAATCTATATATATCGGCCTAACAACATCTTCAAATCATCAGCAACAAGAAGCAGTCTAAGAACTCGAAAATAAGAACATTCAAGGTTTAGTTTCAGAAAACAAAAAATGGCTTTAGCAAGAGGTTTCATGACTGCAAAGAAGATTCTAAGTGGCTCAATAGCAGGAACGAGGAAAGAAACTTCAGCACCGAAAGGGTTTCTTTCAGTTTACGTCGGTGAGAACCAGAAGAAGAAGCAGAGATACATTGTGCCAGTCTCTTACTTGAACCAGCCTTTGTTTCAAACTCTTCTCAGTAAAGCAGAAGAAGAGTTTGGCTTTAATCATCCGATGGGTGGCTTAACGATCCCTTGTCCTGAAGATACTTTTCTCACTGTAACTTCTCAGATCCAAGGATGATCATCATCTGAAGAAACATTGTTTTACTATAGATAGATGACATTTTTTCAATCTTACTTAATAAAAGATCTGATCCAGAGGACAGAAAAGTCCGATGTGAATACCAATTTTTTTGTGTAATGAAAGTTTATTCAAACTAAAGTTTCAGAAAGATTTTTGAGATTTGTTTATTGATATGTTTATTAACAGTTATGAACTGTAGAATCTATAAGATTTTTTGTACTTTGCTACATAATCGGAGAATATATTTTTGGATCTTACATGTTGTTACAGAACCAGAGAATCAATGATCAAACAAGTACCCAAACCGGTTAAGCTGCAGAGGTAATGTGTGGTCCCCACCGTGTTGATTAACCAAACCGGTTTCTACGAAGATCCCAATCAAACCAATTGATTGTAACCGACGCATTAAATACCTGACTTTGAACCGAGCAAAACGATTACCAACCGGGTTTAAACTTACACATCAAGATTAAACCGATACCCGGTTCGTTTTGTCGGAAATTAAAAAACATAATTTCTCATAAACTAATGGTACAGATTTCAAAAATCACCACACCAAATAATGATTTGGAAAAATTATCAATAAGATTATCAATAATTTGATTTGATTCTGGTAACCGGATATCATAAACCGAAATTAGAACCGGTTCTGGCTACTGTAGAGTCAAGTAACTTGAGTTCATAATATGGGCAGACTTTGTCTGTTAACAAAGCAACCCTCGCAGGAAAATATTTTCTGTTCGTCAATTTTCTGGAAATCTGTCAGTGAGTTTGTCTCTTACAGTCGCTTTCTCTCTCTCTCTTTTGATCTGACTCTGAATTTAGTTTAACTACTTCTTATACCTGCACGGGTTTTTTGTTTGTTTTCCCCTGGAAACTTTGATTGAGAAGATGCGAGAAATCTCCAATTTTTTAATCAGATCCTAAGCGTGCTTCGTTTCTCGTCCAATTTGAGTCTGTTGCAGTGATAATTTTCCTCGTTTGACCCTGGATCTCGCCTTCAATTATTTGTATTGGGTAAATTATATTAAAAAGAGAAGCTCGGAATTTGTAATTCCAAATCCTGTGTTTTGTGAAAAGACTAAGCTACTTGATGTTTGATGTTTTGCAATTCACTGTTCTTTCGGATTTAGGCTTCTCTAGTTGGTGAAGGAGCTCGATTTCGGGCTGGTGGAAGATGGTTTTCAAATCTAGAATAAAATGGATTGCGCTTTTAGTGCTGATCTTATCAATGGGATCTCTCATTGTTCATCTTTCGATGACAAAGTCTTCGGGTGTACAATTGGCGTATTCTGCAAGAGATAACCTTTGGCAAGATTTTGATTCTTTGTTAGGAGCACAGGTATATATGAATAGAACTGGATTATGGGTTTTCAATCTACATTGCAGATTGAAGAACGTGGTTAACCCTTTTTGGTTTTGCTCTGTATTTACTGTTGCAGGATTTTAAAAATAAACATTTATGGCGTCCTGTAAAATCGTTGGAGACCTTGCAGCCCTATGCCAATCCAAGAAATAGTTATACTGGTACTGTATCTAAATTTGATTGCATGCACAAAATGCATAAAAACAATTTTGTAGATTGCACAATTTGGATTTCTACCTGCTTTGATGTGGAATGTTTCCTTATTCTGCATTGATTATTACTCCGCATCTGTGTTTTAACCATTTTGTATTAAACCATAGAGGAATATAAAGGGCCATTAGGGATGGTATATGTTGTGTTCGATACTTGTTTGCGCATGAAAAGTCTATTGGGATCTTCTGTGAAATTTTTTTCTTGAAATGTTTTGATTTCTTAGTGTTTCTTGGCACTGTCTCCTTGCAGCGCCTAGTTCAGAAAACAACGGTTTCATTTATGCAAAGATATTTGGTGGATTTGGCAAGATAAGATCTTCTGTACGTATCAGTTGACTCTATTGTTTAAGATTCCTCGTTACTTTTCCTGTTATGCATATTGATAACGTCTTTGAAAATTTTCTAGCTATGTGATCTTGTCACCATATCCAGGCTTTTAAATGCTACTCTTGTCATTCCCGAGCTTCAAGAAAGTCTTCGCTCAAAAGGCATTAGGTGAGCCTAACAATTATGTTGTTCTTTAGCCTTTACATGTTTCTCTATTATTTTCTGTTAAGTCGTGTTTCTTTGCCTTGCTGTCAAACTCTTTTTTACTCTTGTTTATTTTTACGTGCTTTGTAGCAACAAATTCAAGAGTTTCTCCTATCTTTATGATGAAGAGCAGTTTATAGCCTTTCTTAAAAATGATGTTATCGTCACGAAGACCCTCCCTGAGAGCTTAAAGGCGGCAAGAAAAAGGAATGAGTTCCCGATATTTAAACCCAAAAACTCTGCATCCCCAAAATTTTACCTGGAGGATGTATTGCCAAAGTTAAAGAAAGCTAATGTTATTGGATTGATCGTCTCTGATGGGGGATGCTTGCAGGTACTGAGTGTTTATTCTCCCTTAGAATCTTATATCTTGTAAGCAGTAACTTCTAAATGTATAGAGATCTATGACTTCTAAATGTATAGATATCTATATGTAGATATCTTTCGCCTGCTAATTACCATCATTTGTGGTATCACATTTTGGTCAATTTATGTTGTGACCAAAAGTAAGAAATTCTTGCACTATCCTTTTCCTCAACGAAGTTGTCTTCTTTTCAGTCAACTTTGCCCGCCTCAATGCCTGAACTTCAAAGATTAAGATGTAGAGTTGCCTTCCATGCGCTCCAGCTTCGTTCAGAAATTCAGGTTCTAGGAAAGAAGATAGTTGACAGGTATTTGTGATACTTGCAATTTAAAATTTAATGAAGAAAGGGACGAACACAGGAGATATTTAAGAATTTGGATCACTAAGGGAGAGAAAGAACATTAGATGCTAAGCTTTTGTTTCCGTAATGATGAAATATCTAGCTGAGAACTATAGTAAGTAAATTCAGGGGTCGCCATTTTGTTAAATTTAGCGTGGGATCTTGATGTGAATTACTCCGTAACTAAAATGACTGTTATATTTCATGGTTTTGCCTGTTTACCCCTAAGAACCGTGTATCCCTGACAAAATGGAGATACGTAATTTCCCTTTTCTAGGTTACGTAAATCAGGTCAGCCTTTCCTAGCCTACCACCCTGGCTTAGTGAGGGAGAGATTAGCATATCATGGTTGTGCTGAGCTTTTCCAGGTAAAAAATTTCAACCTTCTGGATTTTATCTTTTGATAAAACAAATTGTTTATATCAGTCACGCTTTTCTCCTCTGTACCCTTTGTGATTGAGTTACATGAGGAATTCGTTTCTGACTTTACTCATCATTTTAATCACAAAGGATATTCACAGTGAACTCATCCAATATCGAAGGGCTCAGATGATTAAGCAGAGGTTTATTTCAGAAGAACTTATTGTTGACTCGCGCTTGCGCAGGGACAATGGCTTATGTCCTCTCATGCCAGAAGAGGTACCCAGAGCTTCTCTCAAGTTTTGCTATAACTGCTTATATGGATGTATTATTCTATCTCGTTGCCCTCATGTCTGCATTTATGGTATCCCTCAAAAGCTGAAAATGCCTCGGAAACACGGGCCCAGGTGTCCGTAAATTCTTGGAGTTTCTACCGAAGCTAAATATATGATCAATTTTCTGCGTTTACATGTGATATTCCCATGTGATACACTGTTTTCAAGCCTTAGTGTCCCTTATGCTGATATGATAATGCACCGATTGGATTGCTTACTTAATTTTGTTCTGATGGAACTAAATTGGCTTTATTATGCCAAGATTTAATTGGTATTGAAAATTTTCAGGTTGGAATTCTTTTGAAAGCATTGGGTTATTCTCAAAAAGCAATCATATACTTAGCTGGTTCTGAAATGTTTGGTGGCCAACGGGTTTTGATCCCTCTGCGTGCCATGTTCCCTAATTTAGTGGATCGGACATCTTTATGCAGCACAGAGGATTTGTCAGAATTGGTTGGTCCTGAGACACCTCTTCCAGAAAATACATATGATATGCGTCCTCGAAAAAGTGATAAACAGCTCAAAGAAGAGTGGAAAAAGGCAGGTCCTCGGCCTCGACCTCTACCTCCTCCTCCTGACAGACCTATTTACCAGCATGAAAAAGAAGGATGGTATGGTTGGATTACGGAGAATGACACAGAACCAAGCCCCTCACCTATAGATCTTAGAAATCAAGCACACAGATTACTGTGGGATGCCCTTGATTTTGTTGTTTCTGTAGAAGCTGATGTGTTCTTCCCTGGGTTCAACAACGATGGTAGTGGGTGGCCAGATTTTTCAAGTTTGGTGATGGGTCAGAGGCTCTATGAAAGACCTTCTTCACGAACATATAGACTGGACAGGTAAGCAGAATTATTGTTCGAAACTTTATGACTGCATTTAGTTTCCTTCCTCATAGTTAGGTTGTTTCCGCTAGCTATGCAGATAAACTTCATATTCTTTTGGGTTCATACATCCGTAAATTTAGCTGATACATGCATCTTTTAATTTACTAATTTTTATGGAATCTCTCTTTTGCAAACTTATTAACTTAAACAGGAAAGTTATTCAAGAACTTTTAAACATTACCCGTGAGGACATGTACCATCCCAACCGTAACTGGACACTTCGTGTGAGGACACATCTCAACTCAAGTTTAGGTGAAAGTGGGCTTACCAGGCAAGCTATGTTGTCGAAACCCAGGACATTTCTTTCGCATCCACTTCCTGAATGCTCATGTAGAACATCAGCCCTTGAGGATTCCAAGCAGATACGGAGTGATGATGGCAGTTTGCTCTATGGAGGTGAGGATGAATGCCCTAAATGGATGAAATCAGCTGGAGTGGAAAAGAGTAAAACTGAGGATGGTGATCAGCCTGATTATGAACATGACCTCCTCACTGAACAGTTAGAAACTGAAGTGGAATTTGCAAAAAGTAAGGTGGCTTCAGCTTTCGACCAGGATGAGGAATGGGACCCTAATGACTAGCGTGACAACCGTGTAAATTCTGCCGTGAGGCTTGGTTTAATTTTTTCCAGATTCTTTCAGGAAAGGCGAAGAAGCAAACAAATGGAGGTTCTTTATTGTTTTCTATAGTTTCCAGCTTTTTTTCCTTTTATAAGAATAAGCTTCTAGTGTTATTCTTTTGTTAGTAGCTCCTTGCAAGTTAGTTGCATAGTCTATATACACATCAATACCTTCTTAAAGATATCGCTATTTCCTCTGGATGCCCATACGCAGCAAAGGATGAACGAGTGATGCAGCAAAGGATGACTGTTGTGCGTCATCCTTCTCTAAGGTCTTCTCTTAAAGCAAATATGAAGCTGGAGGTATCTTTTGCTCTTCTTTTTCTCATCATTGTAAATCTGATTTAAGGTTCAAATTCAGATTCTTTTATCTCTTTTTCTCCAATAGTTTTTTCTGGATTTGTTTTGACACTACAGATATAAAAGATAAACGTACATTTCAACAGAATTATAATATACACATTTTCCATCTCCTAATTCCATTCACATTCATTAGGTTGAGATGTTCCCTCAAATGGTGTTGGACCCTGGCCTTTGTAATATAGTTAATTCATTGGTCCAATGAAAAGAATACATATGTTAATAGTGATAGTGGGAGGACAATAGTATTTGATGCGATGATACATGTGTGTATATATACTGCTGTATACAGGAACTCCAAAAGCAGGGCAGAAAAAAGACTGAAAGAGAAACCTAGGCACCATTTTTCTGTGTCCATGGTTTGAGAACAGAGATAACGGTAATGATGATGATAATAAGAAGAATGAAGATGGCAAAGCACATCCATTTCCTTGAACTTTTCTGCCTTTTTACTGCCTTCGTTAGGTTGTTGTTCCCGGATTGAACATGATCCACAGCACTGGAGACCTGTTAAAATAGAAACAGAGTAAGAAGAATTTTGAAGCTCAAAGGACATTTTTAACAGGTGCTAAAGAGATTGTTACCATGTTCTCTATGTTGTCTAACATCTCTCCCTGTGCATCCACCAGCACGGCCATATCGAGAAACACCTACACCAAGAACATAAGAGACAAGCATCAACAGTGAACCATGAATATCTCGAGAGTTTTTGGTGAGTCGGATTGACATTTACCTGGTGTAGGTCAAGGAGTTTCTTCTCTAAATCTCTCACAGCGTCATGGCGTTCCTGAATCTCAGCCAATGTATCCATTATCTACACAGGACAGAACCAACAATTCGTTTGACTTCAGACACACGTAACAGCTGTCTTGTGTTGCACAGGTAATAAGATCAGTACCGAAGAGTACCAACCTGACCTCGTCCTTGTTCCCTGATTGCTTTCTGGAAAATCTGCTCACTGTCTCCGGTTTCAATCAATCTATCTACTGTCTACACACCCAATAATCGATTATCATGAACTAATTCATTAGATTAAATTTGAGAAAAGCAGAAATTTAGGTCCTTGCCTCTTCGTCAGCTCGTTGGCCAGTCACTAAGTGTTGTTAAGAATCAGAATACAAAAAAACAGTTAGCTCTCAGAAGATCATTGACGGCATAGCCGAAATATCAGAAAATATTCTCAATTCAAACCTGTAAACACACGCCTCTCGACAACTTCTCTGTATTCTTGTTGAATGTTCTGTCTTAGAGTCTGCAGATAACAAATATAAGAGTTGTTTCTCTTCAGAATTTGCCAAAGCCCTTTTTAAAACTTACTTGGAATTCAGATATCTTGTCCTTAAATTTCTTCTTCACCGCACTGCCAACGAACAAAGCGTTAAGGAAGACTGAAAGAGATATAGACAATTTTTAGATCAAAGAAGCAAACTCACATAGTTGTTGCTGTTCTTGTTCTGTCTACACCTGTTCCTTTCCCACAACCTGGTTTAGTCCGATTCTCCATATTCTGAAGAGATCAATTAGAGTCTTAATAAGATGAACAGATCAGATAAAGAGATGTATTAATCTCTAAGCCTAACCTCTCGATCAAGTTCTTCTATTTTTCCTTTGATGAAACGACAGATTCTTGCCACTTCATCAACATCTCCCTCCATTCTCTGTTTGATTGCTGCAGAAAACCAAAAACAGAGAGGATCGCAAATTCAGTTCATTGAAATCTTCGATCAAGAATCGAACTCGGTTCTGGTTACATTTCATTGCAGGAGCCTTAGTGAGAGCTTTAGTCTCCTCATGTGCCCCTTGGAGCTTCTTGAGATGCTTGTCAACCTTCTCATATTGCTTTTCGATTTCTTGGACCTAAAGGATTAATATGATCTCATTACACGTATACACATTTGTCACAGATTTAGAAGAGTTACAGAGGGATTGATAACCTTTTTGAAGAAACCAGAGAGCCCAAGATCTCCAAAGTTACCTGGGCCATGTCCTGACTCAATATCGCTTCTATTAGAGCGATCCCTAGAGAACTCTAACGAACCCTGTCCCATTAAAACACATCATCTCAAGAACAGAGAAAACGTCGAAGGAAATGATAAGACAAACCTTTAAGAGGTCGTTCATTGTCGGAGAACTTGAACAGAGGAAAAGATCTACAAAAGGAGAAAGATCCTTGATGAACAATCAACCAAATTCTAGATAACATGAAATATATTATAAACCTTGAAATGCATTAAAGAAAAACTGAAGAAATGGGCATAATTAGAGGAAACCAAACCTGGTTTTGTTATAAACCCAGATCTCTCTTGTTCTATTTTTTTCTTTTGTTGTGTCTTTATTATCCTAAAACTTATAAGAGAGATAATCCAGAGAGAAGAAGAGACAACAGGAGCTGCGTTACCGTATAAATATGAGATTGTCACGTACGGTTCAGATTTCACTTTGACATTTTATGTTCAAAGCTTTCTTGATACACAAGGAAACCTACATGTAAGAGGACCGTTAGGCCCATTAATAAAAGTGATAAAGCCCATTTATGAAAAGCGAAGCCGGTCACGCGCCTTATTCTGTCGCGACTCTTCATAACAAAAAATTGACCTCGAACGTGTATACCTGTATTTCCTCACGCGCGACCAGAGATTTTACTCTCACGCGCAAAACGCGCTTGTAGTGCGCGTGGGTTTGGCAAACTGAATGTTTACGGTGATGAATGTTTTGTTGAAAGAGTTTGCACTATTAGATACAGAATATGCTCTTACTTATACTATAGCTGTCGACCTATTGTATAGGAACTAATATAACCACCGGAAGGAAATTTTTATTCAATCCAACATGGTATCATAGCATATCTAATACTTTTGGTATTTTTCTTCTTCCTCTTTTCTCTCCCTCTATTTCTTCTCAATCCGCTTATTAATGGCAACCAACCTCAATTATGTAGCTCACGATCGAATCTATGGAGTCTCCAACATCAAATCACACATACCGATCACTCTAAATCTCACCGAAGTAAACTACGATGCCTGGCGGAACTTTTCTACACGCATTGTTTGTGTTTCGATGTATTGGGCCACATTGAAGGCACATCTCTTCCAGCTAATGCCACCGATGCAATCTGGAAAAGAGAGATGTCATTGTCAAGCTCTGGTTGTACAACACATCATCACCAAAGCTGTTCTAATCCTCCTTCGTCTCGAGATCTACCTCCCGCGAACTTTGGTTGAAGATTGAGAACTAATTCTGCAACAACAAGGATGCACGCGCCTTTCGCCTCGACAACGAGCTCCACACCAAGGAAATAGGTGACCTGACCGTGACAGACTACTGTCAACAAATGAAAAAGATCGTCGACTCTCTGCAAAACGTCGATGCACCGGTTCCAGAGAGAACGCTGGTGATGTATGTCTTAAACGGCTTAAACTCCAAATTTGACAACATCATAAACATTATAAAACATCATAAACCACTACCCTCTTTTGATGACACTCTTGCTATGCTTGAAGACGAAGAAAATAGACTACAACGCACTATAAAGCCATCTACTACACTCGTGGATCATCCCTCAACACCCATAGTCCTCACGGCTACAACACCACAACCACAACAAACAGAACAACGAACAACACCAAATTCCAGCCGCGGAAGAGGACATGGATCTAGAGGTCGAGCACGAGGTCGCAACAATACTCAACCATATCCCAACATAACTTATCCGCAATGGGACCTCTTATGTGGCCATCACCATACCCGATGTGGCCACAACAGTACGGCTTCCAGCATCCAATGCAGAACATGCAACACAACGCCACTGGAATCCTTGGATCACGTCTGACACAACAACACGTGCAACGCCAAGCAGAGCATACAACCGACTATGCGCAGGTGTTCAACACTAGGTATTTGCAAGATCCGAGTGATCATCAATGGTATATGGATTCAGGTGCAACCTCTCACATAACATTCGAGTCAGGTATTTCAATGATTGGTTTTAATCCTTGCATTGGAAATTTTGTCACAGTAGGTAATGGAACAAAAATTCCAGTTAAATCCATTGGATCTATAAGTATTGCTTCTAATTCTCGTCCCTTGACCCTTAAACACATTCTGGTAGCTCCCAATATAATCAAAAATCTGATCTCCGTTCGTCGCTTTACTCGTGACAATAATTGTTCCCTTAAATTTGACCTGTTTGGTTTTTCTGTTAAGAATCTCTAAACCAAGAGGACACTTCTTTGTAGTGATAGTGATGGAGAGCTTTATGCCGTTACATATACTGCAATAAAACAGCCAATGGCTACAACATTTCTCACCGAAACTTCCAACTTATGGCACCAAAGGTTTGCTCATCTTAGTAACGCCACTCTCAAATCTATTCTTTCTTCATTTAATTTTCGATGTACAGACAAGACATTCTCTCACTCTTGTCATGCTTTTCATCTTGGGAAACAAAATAAATTGCCATTTTATTCTTCAGGTTCAAACGTTAATTATCCTTTTGAGATTGTTCATTTAGACTTATGGACTTCTCCGATTCCAAGCATTTCAGGCATCAAATATTATGTTACGTTCTTTGATCAATTTTTGCATTTCCTCTCGGGTTTATCCATTAAGATATAAAAATGAAGTCTTTGGGAAATTTCTTCAATTCTATACATATGGGCAAACACACTTTCACAAATCTATTAAATTTTTACAGTGTGATAATGGAGGAGAGTATGACAATTCTCATTTCCATGAATACTTTGGGTCACAAGGAATAAAATCTTGATTTTCCTGCCCTCACACCTCTCAACAGAATGGGCGATCAGAACGTATGATTCGAACAATAAACAACGCCATTCAAACATTGTTGTTCCAAGCTCATCTTCTACCTCGCTTTTGGGTCGAAGCTCTCCATACTTCGGTACACATCTTAAATATTCTTCCTTCTTCTTCAATTCAAAATTGCATCCCTTATTCGGTGTTGTTCAAGAAATACCCAAATTACTCACATCTTAAAGTATTTGGCTGCTTGTGTTATCCTCATTCTAACACACAAAACAAGCTTCATCATCGGTCAATACCAAGCCTCTTCCTCGGTTATCCTCTCCTACATAAAGGGTATCGATGCTTTGATTTAAAAGAGAGAAAAATCATCATATCCAGGCGTTTCATCTTTGACGAATCCACCTTCCCTTATCCAAAAGAGAAAATTGATTCAAATTCAAACCAACCTTATCACTTCCTAGATAAGTTTGAACCCAGCTCGTTACAAAAGCGATTTTTAACATCACCTCTTAATATATCTCCTCAAAATCAGCCTCCTCTTACCAATCAAACTTCCCCACCACAAATTCCTCCATGTGACCCACCACCAAAAAGAATGGTGACACGTTCCCAACAAGGTTTTAAAAAGCCTAAACAAATTTTATCTCTAAACGCCTCTTCTTATTCTTCCCTTCCACGAGGATATAAGCAGGCTTTATTAAATCCAAACTGGAATCCATCTATGGCAAATGAATACAATGCTATGATTTAAACTAACGCTTGGACCTTAGTGCCCCTTCCTGCAGGTGTTAATGTGGTCAACTCGATGTGGCTGTATAAACACAAGTATAAAGCAGACGACACACTTTCACGCTACAAATCACGTCTGGTGCCAACAGAAAATCACAAGAGCAAGGCATAGACTTTGACAAAACATTCAGTTTGGTAGTCAAACCTGCAACAATCCAATCAGTTTTACACATTGCAATACAAAGAGAATGGCTAATACGTCAGCTAGACATTCAAAACGCCTTCCTCCACGGCAACTTAACAGAGACGGTGTATATGAAGCAGCCACCCGGATTTGTGAACAAACAGCATCCAGACTACGTGTTTCGACTCAACAAAGCCATATATGCCCTAAAACAAGCCCCAAGAGCTTGGAATTCATGGTTTCCTACCTATATAAAACGTATCGGTTTTCTTCAAAGTAAAACATATACCTCTTTGTTTGTGTACATAAACGGTTCTGAAATGGCATATCTCCTCCTTTATGTCGATGCTATCGTCCTCATAGCTTCATCAACACACCAGCTTGATGCTATAATTTCGGTGCTAAAATCAGAATTCCCCATGACATACCAAGGACGCCTCGACTACTTTCTAGGCATTGAAACTGAATTCAACACTAACGGTCTGTTTTTGTCACAAGAAAAATATACCACGGATTTGCTCCTACGTGCCGGAATGCAAGACTGCAAACCGATCAGCACATCGGTAGACATCAACTCGAAACTCAAAGTTGAAGCTGGACCTAAAATCCAGAATCCGACGATGTATAGAAGTCTCGCTGGAGGACTTCAATACCTCACTTTCACACTACCAGATATAAGTTACGTTGTCCAACAAGTATGCTTGTATATGCATGATCCCCGTGCTTCCCATCTACATGCACTCCACAGAATCCTACGCTACATCAAAGGTACACCAACACAAGGCCTCCAAATCTCAAAATCAGCAGCCACAACACTCACAACATATTCTGATGCCGACTGGGCCGGCTGTTCGGACACCCGACAATCAACCTCCAGCTACTGTGTGTTCTTAGGAAACACGCTCCTCTCATGGTCAGCTAAACGACAAACCTCAGTCTCACGTTCAAGTGCCAAAGCAGAATACAAAGGAGTTGCTAATGTTGTCGCCAAAACTTGTTGGCTTCAAAACCTATTGCTCGACCTCCACTGCTCTGTATCACACGCAACCATAGTCTTCTATGACAATATAAGTGCAGTTTACCTCTCAACAAACCCAATCCAACATCAACGAACAAAAACATGTCGAGATTGATATCCACTTCGTCCGCGAAAAGGTTGCCAAAGGTGAGGTTCGAGTTCTATATATCCCGGCACGACAACAATATGCTGATATCTTCACAAAAGGTCTTCCCGCCATATTGTTCAATCAATTCAAGTCCAGTCTTGGCGTCATTACAAGACCGATGCTGCAACTGCGGGGGGGGGGGGGGGGGGGGGGGGGGGGGGGGGGGTATTAGATAGAGTTACTTATTCCACAATGTATAGATGACTTCCTATTGTATAGGAACTACTATAACCAACTCTATGTATACATTGAATTCCTTAATAGAGTTTAATGAGAAGGAGGATTTATTCAATCTAACATGCACATGTGCTCGTTGTGTCAACCGGAGTCTGTCTGCTCTTTACGCGGAGTTGGAAGCTGTTCTTTGGACCATGGAATCTCTGTTGGCGATCCAAGTTCTCGAGGTAGAACTTTCGACAGACTGCAAGATGGGGTTGAAGATTTTGGACAGCCCAGAAGAGTGGCCGGCTTTCCTTCTATATCAAAAAGAATTCTCTCGGTTAAGGTCCCTTTTCTTGTCTTTTCCCCTTTCGGTTATTCCTCGATTACTCAATTATAAAGTTCATGCTCTCGCTATGTATGTAAGAGAGACAACTTATGATTGGTCTTTGTTGGATCTTCTTTGGATCCTCTCATATATATATACGATTGCAGTTGACAAAAAAAAAAAACTTTAAGTAAGTACTTCTTCATTGGAGGTACTCCGGGTACGTGATGTTAACGCGCTTGCGTTTTAATGGCCTCACGGACACGCTTATTAGTAAGCTTTGATCAGGGCTTTGGTAAAGTGTTTTGGGGCTATAAATGTCTTAAATTAAGTGGTAATGCATTTTACGTACAGTTCATTTCCAAAGGCCTAGTAATGGGTTTTATTGGGCCTTGTAAACCTAGTAAAATATTATTGGGCTCATAATTTTTAGGCCTTATACATATTTGGTCACGCTGGTTATATACAGTCATGCAATAGAGGAAACAGAAACAAGTACTGTATAAGCTTTTATAATTTTATTAAAAACTAAAGTACATCTAGAATGGCTTGTGAAGACTAATAAAGAGCTTCAGGTACATCAGTGATGTGCCTAAACATGAGCATCACTTTGAAAGCTACTACTAGAGACTTAACAAAATAAAAAAAAATGGTTGACCCAACGTACAATGGAGACATTATCTGTACAATAATTACTACAACACTTGACAATGAGACTACTTGCAGTGTGTTGTCTCATTCAGTCAGTCATCACTCACCAAGGCTGGTTTTTGACTACCTTCACGCTGCTGTAGAAACGGCGGAGATCATTCATGGCTTTTTCTTCAATCTGTATTGATCGGATTGATGATGGAGCATCTATCTCTGGTTTGAACCAGCGATTAGTTCCAGGTGAATCTGATGGAGATCCTTGCTCGGTTGGGACATTGAAGCCTGAAGTTTTTGTCTTTGGACTGTGGGACAAAGACTGTTGCTTCTTCACCTGCATTATAGAAGACAAAGACATCAAGAGAAAGCTGAGAGCTTTCAAAGAAAAATACAACAAGACAGTCTGGTCTATTTCTTTGAAACAGTAACTATACTTCAGACAGACGAACAACGAACCTCCTGCATCTGGATGTCTCTGAGAGAAGGTCGGGACAAGTGATGAGGAGACTCAGAAGAAGCCCAAGGAGGAGTTCCTCTTTCCATATCAGATTGCTGCAAACTTTTGGCTGATTCCACTGGAATTGGCTTTGAAGTCAAGAAGGAACTCAGTAATATCTTTCCTTCGAGTTTACCATAAGAGTCATCTCCTGACTGAATTTTAATAGTCCTAACAGGTTCATGAGGCCGAGTCTTGCTTTGTTCGTCTTGAATATCCCTGAGCGAAGATAATCCTTTAGATACCTTAGCTCCACCCCACACAGGACCTTCAATCTTAGGCTTTGGTGGTGGAACAAAAACAGGTTTAGGAATATCATCAAGAGCACCAGTCAAGAACATGGAAAGCCCACCCTTTCTGTTCTTCTTTTTGTTTGCTGCCGTTGAACCTTTCTTGCTTCTCGGCGTATCAGGGGGATTATCTTTCTTCTGCGAGAGTGAGACAAAGTCTGATTCTTTGGGAAACCCGCTAATAATGGTTGTATCCAACATGGCATTACCATCCTATTAGAAGGATTACAAAGCAAAACTAATTCAGCTCATGCAAATATATCCTTAAAACCTTAAACTAACATGAGAAAACCTCAACAAAGGACATTTTAAAACCGATACTGAAACTACTAACCTTTGGCTTGACAGAGATCTCCTCGGTTTCTTTCTTCTGCATTGTCTCTATTTCCACTTTAACTTCACCAAAATCAGGGAATGTCTCAACCTGTGCAAACCTCTGTTTTCCACTTTTCTTCTTTTTTCCCTTCTTGATGGCCTTTCCATCTAGTGGCAGAGATGATGATGATGATGATTTTGCCTCTGGCGACTCTTTAACTGGAATACCAAGTTCTACCAGAGAACTTTCGATTTCTAGTTTCTTTTGAAGTTTTGCTATTTGCTGACCATCAAGAGGCTGTCCTCTTGATTGCTTTGCTTCAAGGGTCTCAATTTGTTGCAACTTTTTCCTCAAAGCTCGGACTTCTTTGGAATTACGTTGAGCCAGCTCATCTTCTGGCTTCAAGAATGAATCCATTTGAGTGCTTCCCTCAGCAATAACGGAAAAGTGTTTCACATGGTTGTCACGAGTTCTAAGAACGTCGCTCTCACTTTCCTCCTCTTCACTATCTATAACGACAGGGAATGTAGCCGTTGGTGTTGGAAGCGCTCGAGAGCTCCATGTTTCAGATGATCTGTCGTCCAGTAATTTTTCAAGATTGGCAAGAACATCAGGTGATGTATTCGCAATTGATTGGGGAGAAACGGTCAATATAAAGTCAAGGTTTCGGATCACAATTTCCTGCAGGAAGAACACACATTTAAGATGGCCATCAGCCAGAAAATAAAAAGAGAACACTGAACATAAAGTTTTCTGTGTTTCTAACTCTCCCCGTTAAGTGTGCAATCATCACAACGCAAGGTTAGCATTACCTCACAATATTTCTTAAGGTCCTCTGCTCCAAGTGAATCTGCAACTTCAAGCACTTGAATAGCATTTCGTGGCTCTACAATGCACTCTGCTGCCACCTTCTCACATAAACTTTTTAAGCTAGGTACTGTCCTCTCCTTAGGATTATCGTGTTTTTCATGTTCTAACACGTTCACAGATTCTACATCATCAAACATAAAAGCCTCATCAAGTTCTTCATGTTCTTCCCTACATTGATCCGCGTCCACTGTCTGAGACTTCTTAAGCACAGAAGGAGCATAGGCAGGATGATACAGAGAACCCACAACCAGAAGATGTGTTTCGCCAACAGCAACTGTAGTTGCCCTTTTCAAGTTGTGGAGGCGTGATATAGACGGTGGCATATCCTTACCTTTCTTTCCATCCCACATGTAAACATCTCCTGTACTAGTAACAGCAGATGCCCAGTATTTACCCGCTGAAATGCTCACAACTGTTTTCCCGTGCATTGAATGCAACTGCAAGGATCAGAGTTAAACAACTTTAAATTATTATATTTATATTGAGTTATTAAAATTTTTGAGAAAACAAGAGAAGGTTGAATCAGACCTGTTGGCATCTAAGATTGGAGTCAGAAGACACCCAATAAAACAATGCACCATCTTCTGCTAGAGCCAAGCTGTGTACCATTCCCGCAGCTATAGCGGTCAATTGAAGAGGTCTCCTTCGATGAAAATTCAATAGTGTGTTCCCAGCTTTCTTTAAATTCCGTGAGATAATCACACGCCTTGGAGTCACCAGCCGATGACCCCAGGTGTACACCTAGTCACAGAAGAAAGAAAGAAATACTAAAGAAAAATAAATTTTTATCCAAATTGAGTTCCCATAAACTTTAAACGCTTACATAAAAGTTTTAAGACGTTTAACTATAGATGTAATAAGCATCTCTACCTCTCCATCATTACGCAACACAAGGGTGTGACATTTTGCACACGCAATAGCCGTGAAAACTTTTCCCTTCAAGTAATCAACCAATCTTGGAGAATAGTTTGATGCTGAGTTGGAGGTTCCATAGCCAAGCTGACCTTCCTTGTTGCATCCCCAAGTGAAAACTTCACCGCACTCAGAAACTACAGCGGTATGTTTGTTTGCTGCAGAAACAGCTACAATCTTTGCTTTCAATGAATTCACTTTGCGGGGTGTTGCCTGAGTATCCACAGAGGTATAACCAAGCTGACCCTCTACAGGAGCATTACAAAATACATCACACTCTAGGATAAAACACTGTGAGGCAACCCAACTAGAATGGACATCTAATTCAGATGAACTAAGATAGTGGGCTTAGAAGTCTAAACTAGAAGAGTAAACTACAGCACTAGAGATTCCAAAAACTGGGAAATACGAGGCTAATGAGTGTTTTACCTCTATTGGAACCCCAAGTGTATACATCCCCGCCTTCCGTAGCAATAACAGTGTGGTGCTTAGCTGCCGCTACCGCCTTTACACTACGAGATCCTAAACCAGATATCACCTGACGGGGAGTGATGACTGCAGCTTGACCACTAAGATAGTAAAAACAGAAAATAAACTCGATTAGTTTACATAACTTTTCACAAACCCAAGCAAATGTCAGAGGCAAACAGAGATATATCATAAAGACACGACAAAGTATACCATGAAAAATTAGTAGAGATGAAAGTAAATAACAGAAAACCTTTACAAAAAAAAACAAAAAATAACGCAACCATATCAGAGAATTAACAATAATTTCATACCTGTGAATATCAAATTCAGGATGTCCAAGGCGGCCACCCCTTCCAAAGCCCCACGTGTAGACTTCTCCATTAGAACTAACAGCAACACTATGGAACTTTGCAGCAGAGACCATCTTAATAAAACAACCATGTAGCGAATCAACTCTGCCGGGTAGCTTCTGGACATGTTGACTGCCTGTTCCAAGTTGGTAGTTTGCACCATTTCCCCAGCTAAATACCTCTGTAGCTACTGAGAAGGAAAACAATAAACATGACATTTCAGCCAAAAGTTGTATGAGAAATAGCGACCATAAGATTAAGGTTTTGCGTTAGAAGAGTTTGATTACCCGAATTTTGTTCCTCACCAAAGACCTGAGCCACTGGACCTGAGACCAAATCAACCGGTGTTCGCAGTTTTATGTCTTCTAGAGTAAAAGAAGCACCTGCGTCAATTAGCACACTAGCCACCGCGAGATGGCCAAAATGCAACGCTCTGTGAAGACTACTCCAACCAGATTCTCCATCCTGAAATATACATCATACAATATTTTCTGTCAGATTATGAATACAATGTTTGCAACAAACATATGAACATCACCAAATCCCTTACCGAAAAAAGAAGAAGTAAATAGCAAGGAGTAAGTATAATCATGGACCTTTAGAACCCAGGTTATAAACTGAAGCAACAAATACTTATATATATGAAGACACAAAGGAATGGTCACAAACCCTAGCATCAGGATCAGCGCCAGCTGCAAGCAATCTCCTAACAATAGGAATGTGGTTTCTCCAGATGGCAACGTGCAAAGGAGTCAGACCATAGACATTCCTTAAATTTATATTGCCACCGCTCTTCTTCAGTGTGTTCAGTGCTGAATCTACATCAAGCAATGAGCCCTGTCGTATAGCAATCCACAAATCTTTCTTAGATTCTGAAAGTGAGCTTTTACGAGGAGTTTGCATCTTCTGAGTTTGAGGAGAGACTGAAACTTCCATTATTTCTTCTAGACGGAAAGAATTCCCACTAAAACCTTGTTCGCCGCAAATGTTGTGTCTAGACCAATTACCTTCAAAGAGTAAGACTCGGTCTCGATAACATAATCTTAGGTAATCAATCAACTTTCTGAAGCAAACACTTAAAACTCCACAATCACTTCATAAGGAGCGCAGAAAAGACCTGATAAAGAAAGACAAGGATGCAAATTACATGGCATTAATAATATTCAACAGCTTCTCTAGGAAATATGAACTGAATAGAATAAACAAGTAGACCAAGCTATGGAAAGCATCGCTCCTTTTCTTAATAAACAAACACAGAAATATGAATCTAGGAAGCAGTTCAAAGCGACAGATACTTCCACAAATCACAAAGCAAAGAATCTCATTTACTATCACTCAAAAACATAACTAAAGAGATGATTAAACTAATAAGTAAATTAGACCTTTTAGCCAAACAAGGAACTCAATAAGGAATTTTGTGAAGCAACGTACAATTAGTAAAAATCAGTCCACGAACGTGACACACTACAAAATCCTTGGAAAAGAATCTTAGATCTCTTATCGAAGTTAGACCGAGACAAACTTACGACAAAGAAATAATCTTCAGAAAGTACACAAATCGAGAATGGCAAACAGATAAACTCGATCCCCAAAACACAATGAGTAGATAAATTCGATCGAGAAAGCTTACAATTCTTACCAAAATATGAGAGGAAATCTAAAAAAACGGAACCCATTACTCAAATTCAAGACTTTCACAGAGAAGAAAAATGGGGCAATAATCAATCAGGAAAAAACAAAGAAGAAGAAAATTAAACCGTTTTCGATGCTGTTTATTTCCAAACCAATAACTGCCATTGAGTTTAAACTAATCAGAGAAAAGAGAAACACCAAAAAGAAACTAATTTTCCATTACCTGAAATCAAGCTCTGATGAGATTTAACAAGAGATAGAGAAAAGAGAAGAAATCCAAAACAGATATTTAATAGATAGAAAAATGAGGATAAATGAGCACAATGGAATCTTCTATGAAAAATTCAATGTGTTGAGAAGCGAATCGAAACAGAGAATATACCCTCTCCATAGAAGCAGAGGCATATAAAAGTTTCTGAAAGAGGGGGAGAGAGATCTCCGAGGTTAAGGGTAATTCAGTAATTAAATAATAAATCAGCGAAAATGACGATAAAGCCCTTGAAGATGATTTGGTGACGTGATAAAGACTCGGAGAAGAGAATGAAGTCATAAACAAACTCATCTCTCTCTTTAGCCACCTAACTGGTTTGCTTTACAAACCAAGGCTCCTCGTGACGACACGTGGTGACACGTCAGAGCAAGACAAAGTCATATACAGTCATCAATTGTCTGAAACTGAGGATACCTCTCTAGACCTCTATTTATTTATTTTATTTTGATAAATTTCGACCTTTTTTAAAATAAATAAATAAAAATTTAGAGTGATGAATTTTGAGCGCCACGTCAGCTTTCGTGACACAAATTAATGACGTGGAGATGAATGATTGGATGTCATGGCATCTCTTTACGAGTCGCGGAGTTTTATGGGTGAATAAATTAATTTTTATCGTATATCCGCTATATATGGTAGGAATATCATTGTCTACCAGTGACAATAATAACATACTTTGGTATTTTCAAGTTTTTCCTCATTAGGAGTTTTTTAAAGAGACGAAGAAGCATATTTCATAAGAGAAAATGAAGATACATAAAATATTGCATTCAAATAAATATAAAAGATGAAGCCATAGAGAGAGACTTCATTACCTCAAAACCTAATTTTAGCTAAAAATATTTTCTTTTGGAAGAAAAGTTATTGAAACTGGACAAACACAAACCATGAAGATAAATCCGGGAATAGAAATTAATGTCTTCAAGCTCTTCACTTGGCACTAGAGAGCTGGGAGCGGATGAGCTTAGCCGCATCAACCATGGCTTTAAGTGCTAGTTTAACCTCAGTGTACTTCCTTGTCTTCAGACCACAGTCAGGGTTAACCCATAAAATGTTCTGCTCGAGCACTGCAAGCATTTTGTTGATCCTGTCTGCAATTTCTTCTGTGGATGGTATTCTTGGGGAGTGAATGTCGTAAACACCAGGACCAATTCCAGCACCGTACTTAACTCCTTCACGGAACACTGAGAGAAGCTTCTCGTCTGAACGAGAGTTCTCAATGGTGATGACATCAGCGTCCATGTCGATGATGGAGCGGATGATGTCGTTGAAGTTTGAGTAGCACATGTGAGTGTGAATCTGAGTGCTGTCTTGGACTCCACAGTTTGTAATTCTGAAAGAGTGAACAGCCCAGTCCAAGTAGAAAGAGTGTTCGGCTTTCCTAAGAGGCAAACCTTCTCTAAGTGCAGCTTCATCGATCTGAATGACTCCAATACCACCTTTCTCGAGGTCTTCTACTTCGTCTTTGATAGCCAAAGCGATTTGGTAACAGGTTTCGTGCCTAGGCTGGTCGTTTCTGACAAAAGACCAGTTGAGAATTGTGACTGGGCCCGTAAGCATACCCTTCATTGGACGTTTGGTCATGCTCTGAGCTGTTGAGGACCAGAAGACTGTCATTGGCTTGGGACGGCTCACATCACCGTAGATGACTGGTGGCTTCACACAGCGAGATCCATAGGATTGCACCCATCCATTTGCTGTGAATGCGAACCCTGACAATTGCTCTCCAAAGTACTCAACCATATCGTTTCTCTACAAAGTAATCAAATCATGGCTACAGAACATGGTAAACAGTAGTGTTTAGAAACAGACAAAGACTCACCTCAGGCTCTCCGTGAACAAGAACATCAATGTCAAGTTCCTCTTGAATGTCTACAACTGCCTTGATCTCTGCCTTCATGGCCTTGACATACTCCTCCTCGGAGATTCTATTAGAAGAGAGATTAAGGAGTTCCAGTTAACATCACGATGAAAAAAAACTTGCTTAAAGGATGGGTGCCGAAATATTGAATTTAATAGACTAACTTCTTCGCCTTGTATTCACGGCGAACTCTCCTAAGTTCCACGGTCTGTGGGAAGGACCCGATAGTTGTGGTTGGGAGGATTGGAAGATTGAGCTTCTTCTGTTGAGCATCTAGCCTTGCGCTAACTTCAGTTGAACGACGGTGGTCTGATCCCTTCAAAGCAGCAGCCTGGGATACAGGAATTATCAATACAAATATTTTTCGTATAAAGGGCACTCAATGTGAATAACGCTCGAGTTTGACGACTTACAGCCTTCTGAACAGACTCATTGGTGACTCTTGGGGAAGACCTCCTCGAAGATAAAGCCTCAGCGTTGGCACCGAAGAAAGCCTGAAAAAAAAGACAAATTAGAGAATTGTAGTTAAACTTAAATGGTTCACTAGAAAAACATGTTTTAAATTTTTTTGCAATACCTGGTTTGTCTGACCGGCCAAAGCCTTAGCCAATGCGTCAACTTCAACAATCTTCTGGGCAGCAAAAGCTAGCCAAGACTTGATTTCGGCATCAAGCTTAGTCTCGTTAACAAGGTCAACGGCAGTGTGGAGAAGAGAGCAAGAAGTTGAGACCACAAGCTTGTCTGCACCAATACACAAAGAATATAACAAAGGGTTAATGAAAAAAGAAGAAGCAAATATACACTTCTAATTGAGTGTCGATACGGAAATGACACAGATGATTCTGGAAAAAAAAGAATACCTTTACCAACAACACCCTCAAGTGACTGCAAGGTGATGAGAGAGGCGGCGAGGTCATTGGCCCAGATGTTCCTTCCGTCAACAACACCAGCAAAGAGGTACTTTCCTTGGGGGAAACCAGCTTTGATCAAGTCAATGGTCTTGGTTCCACGAACCAAATCAAATCCAAAGGCAGTTACACCCTTCAAGGAAGTTAGGGTCTTGTATGCTTCAGCAGGGATATCAGCGAAATAGGTCTCCACGAGAACATTCAGACCAGATAGAGTTGATTCAAGCTCGGCATAGGCTTCGCTAAAAGCCTGGAGTTTGTGACCCTCAAGATCCATGACAAAAAGAGGCTCATCAAATTGAATCCAGGTAGCACCCGCTGCCTTGAGCTCCGCAATTACTTCCCTGAGCACAAAATCATCATTCCAAAGGTGTGTCAGAAAAATATCTCACAGCGTCAAAAAGAACACTTGACTATTACAGCAGGAGTAATCTTTTACTTGTAGACAGGGAGAATTTTGGGGAGAAGAGAGAGAAGATCAAATGACTTGTCAACACCCTTTGCAAGCTTCGAAAGAAGCAAGTAAGAGACAGGACCAACAAGAATAGGGATGGTCTCAACACCAAGCTGCATCAACAACACCGCATTGTCACATTACAAGTTTCGATAGTAGACAAAAAAAAAAGGATACGTTCAAA
The DNA here is from genome assembly GCA_023374145.1 of Lepidium sativum. Taxonomy (NCBI): domain Eukaryota; kingdom Viridiplantae; phylum Streptophyta; class Magnoliopsida; order Brassicales; family Brassicaceae; genus Lepidium; species Lepidium sativum. Next base: position 87,813 of record JAKUCM010001554.1, read on the forward strand.
CGGGAATATTAGTGAGTGAGGGTGCATACCGCCTTGGCCTCCTTGTACTCATTCACAGCTTTGTGAGATGCGTAAGAAAATTTCACTTCAGGGCCCAACTCTGGGACGATGTAGTGGCTTCAACAAACAAAATAGAAAAAAGTACGTTAACAACACAACTCACAAATTCAAGACCAATGTCAGTGCAAGAATACACAAGATAAAAGAGTAGAAAACTCACTAGTTGGTGTCAAACCACTTGGTCATTTCCATAGCCGGAACAGAGGCGTTTCCTCTGGCCATGGAGAAGTAAACATCCAACCCGATCTCACCACCGGCATATCCATATCTAGGTGGAACAGCACCGAGCATGGCGGTGGTGTCGAGCACATGGTCATAGTGAGAAAAGGTGTTGCTTGGGATGTACTTAATCCCAGCTGCAGACATCTGTTTCCAAATGTCGGACCTGAGATCAGCTGACACCTTCTGCAAATCCTCAGCACTGCTCTTGCCATCCCAGAAAGATTCCAATGAGAACTTGAGCTCTCTCTTAGGGCCCATGCGAGGATATCCAACAATGTGGGAAGCCATTTTGAATTTTTGTTTATGTTTTTAACTACGTTTAAAAACAAACAAAATCGAAGTCAGCCACCACGCCAAAGCATAATCATAAAAATGTAAGTCTTTTCCTTACATTCATAGAAGCCATTAACTAAAGACGGCTTTAACATTCAATCATTAAAAGAAAGACATAAAAAGAATCTTTTGCCAGTTTTTGTCGCACTTGATGAATAAAAATTGATATAAGTCCACTGAAAAGCAGAGTCTAAGATTCTAAGATGAAACAAAAACATTCCGGACATAGACATCACGAATCTCTAAAAACAGAAAAAGCCAGGAAACCAATCGTTAAAATATGATCAAAACCACTCAAAAACAGATATTCCGGTGCTAGATCTACAAATTTGATCAAATCAAGAAGCCAGCCAGATCGGTGATTGCAATAATAACCTAACTCACCGAAATAGATGTAAGTATAATAATTCACAACAGGAAGAAACGAAATCAGAGAAAATTGAAATGGGGTTGGAGGTCAGAGAGGAAAACGAAAGGACGAAGGCTAAATAAGAGAGCGAAAGGGAAAGAGAGAAATAGTTATGCGGAAGCCACGGAAACTCGGAAGCGTACCTTAAGGAGATAGAATCGGAGAAATGAGATATCGAAGAGAGAGCGACAATGGAGACTGCCTATGCTCTTAGTTATTTATAGCAAATGAATTGTACATCGTTCACTCTCTCTCACTTTCCCTGGTCGTGGCGGAATAATTTTTTTAATTAAATTTTACATATAAATATACACCAAATACCACATTTTAACTTTAAATTTTATAAAATGCTACCTTTGCCATGAAATCAAATTTTATGGCATAAACAAAAAGACAATTTTGCACCCCTGAAACACGTATCTCTCTTATTCTCTATTTTTTTAATAGCTACAAAACTCATCATAAAAATAACTACAAAATCCATCAATCGTAACTCAAATTAAATACATGAAAAATCAGATAAATTATTTGACAAAACGAAGAAAACTATTGTGTTAGATCTACACGAACCTCTTGTTCATTCAACAATGAAAAACCAGAAATTTCGTACGACTCATAGCGAATCCTATAATTTATAGTCAGATCTTAATCTTCTTCGTAATTATACAGTAATGAATTGACGAATTTTTTCAAAAAATTGGTGAAAATATCAAATTGTTGTTTTCACTGCGGGTTTAAGAGAATACTATTCGCTTCATTTGGTCAGAAAACGGCATCATACGTGTTAGATGTCTATAACTGATGCCAATATCCCGATTATATGGATTGGACGTCCATGAAAGATAAGTATATTCAGAAATCAAAATAATCTTACTCTTTGTTTTGAGTAATTGCCTTAGAAATTTAGAAAAAATAAATGCATTCGAAAATTAGAATAAACTTATGATGTTTTGAGCAATTTAGCACATGTAAGTAATCTACTGATGCAACATATACTTTTACTCAACATATGTTAGTAATCTGGTTCATAATTGTTCATTAAAGACGTCTAATCTATATATCTGCTACTTTTTTATTTAGGTTCAAGGATATAGTTCGTTTTTATACACAATCCGTTTTCCCATAAAATGTATTTTTATGGTACTAGAAATAATATTAGTCTAGTTATGACATTTCCTATAGTTTTTAATTTAAAAGTGGCATTTCTTATAAAATTTCCTTAATTAAAATACTATGATAAATATAAATGGGCCGTATAATACATGTATTTTAGCACGTTTTAAGTGAGGATCTGGTGTGCTATATGAACTTTAAAAATGTATAAATAAGGTGATGGTCAATTATGTACAAACATTTGAAAATTATACGTTTATTTGTAACGATGAGTTAAATAATAAAAAATTGTTTTGATGACATGAGACTGTTAAAAATTTCTAAACTAATTTTCTATGCTGGTTAGAAATTAAATACTCTGAAATGAAATAGTACTAGTTTATAGTATTAGTAATTCATAAAAGTATAATAAATCAAGTATATGTGGAATTTATTTTTATTAATGGTGTAAGTGATCAAACTAATAGATTTGGTATTAGGAGTTTGATTATTTTCCGTTGCAATAAAAGTTAAAGAAAATATTTAGTAATAAATTTTAAGATTATGAATTGGGTTTGGTCAATTTAATTATTGAAATAAAAAAAAAGAGTATGAGAAATATTATGGTTAAATAGTTAATTTTGTATATTTGTTGTATGTGTAGTTTTCATTGTTTAGATATTTACAGAATAAATTTAGAATATGAATTAAGATATTCCGATCTGAATATTCACGAAAAATGAGAGGAACGGAACCGGGAGTTGGCGTGCTATGGTGGGTAGGGCCCACTTGAAGTTGGTGGGCTTTACAGTTTTGTTTTGTTCCTTTTTCTTCTAAAACGGCATCGTATAGAGAATCAGTGTAACAACTGGGCCACAGGTTAAGATTTGTTTGGTAAACAAAGTAGGTCAAGGATTCTGAGATTACGTCCCTTTATTGTCTTCTTTTTTATTTATTTTATTTTATTGAAGAACTGGTTTAACTATTGTTGTGAATTAACAACACATTACAATTTGGTTAGATAGTCAAGTGATTGCTTGCAGACGTTAAACATGTATTTATGACTGAACGATTAAAAAAAAAAACTGATTTTTTTATTTCATTTTTAAACATGTCAGTCGAAATTGAAATAAAAAAGAAGTTGGTCATATTCTTGTTCCTTGATCACAACGTTTGGTGACCAAAAATTGAAATTTCAAACATAATATTCGATATATTTTTGTCAGAATATCCAACTTTTAAAGACGATTCAATGTGTGTAAAGAAGTCAAGTATAAATTGATTAACTGACTAAAGAATGTTCCATCTTCTTTTGGACGACGTACTAGTACGAATATTCTTTGTTTTCGACTAAGATTATTTAATATTTTTTCTTTCTTTACGATATCCAGCATATGTCACACGCATTAGTAACATGCATTTGTCTTGCTATCTTTTGGTCTCCTATCGGTGGTAACAAGTCTACCATATTTATACACAAACTTTGAAGCACAAGCTTCACATTAATAAGAGCTAACGAAATGAAACTAGAGTCCAGTGCTTACATGACTTACTAGCTACTACTCTTGGTAGAGTTTACATATCGAACTCTAATCGGATCAAACCTAGAAAACGTATTTGATGTGGACCAAACCAACCATACCCAAAAACAAAAACTAATATAGATTCTGTCAGAAAAACTGGAAAACTAGCTGATTCCCGTATGAAGTCTCAGTCAGAGGTTAACCCCAGTAAACCACAGACACTAGATGTTTGGTTTAGTCGGCTACAAAACAAACTGGATCATACTAAACCACTCTGCTTCAGTTCTTAGTCTTTTACGTTTTCTTCAGCTTCTGAAACTGAGTTGGTTGGTTCATGTTGCGGTTAAGCTATTTGCTTCTTGCCTTTTCCAGATCAGGAAGATCTGATCAAATATAATGTTTTGCGTAAGATCAGTAATCACAAAAGAGGGCAGATAAAAAAGTTCATAATTAGATGTCTAGAGGAAAGTTCAGCTTTATATTTGGCACCAACAAGAACTGAATTCATAGGACAAGGCCACTACAACTATGGCCTTCAGGACATTATTCCATCAACCTTCACTCAGTCTCTACTTGCAGCTATGCATATATGTGATTTGTGATATGTTACAAATATCATTACGGTAAAAAGATCAAGAATGTTGAAACTTACAGAGCAATCCATCGTCATCACTGCTTTCACCATCTTGATCCACAAACTATGAAAATAAAGAGAGAAACTAATCAAACAGGGTGGCTTTACTAAACTGCAGTACAAAGAAATAAGTGATTATGAGAAAAAACTCACTGCACTCTCATCATCAGAGGCCGTTTCAGCTGAAACAGAAGCAAAATTGAGTCTATCGTTAGATATGATGAAAGAAATCAGACCACTTGTAAGATAAAACTAAGATTTGTTGTCTGCAATATTGGTGTAAATTTACTAATCTAGCGAGTAAGAACAAAAGATATGACAGGTTGAGTAAGGGCTCATCCAGAAAAAAAAGTCAAATCCGAATCTTTGGAAAGTAAATATAAGATAATTTTGGATTATTCCCTAGAGATTGAGCTGAAAAGAGAACTGTGGCATGTAAGATAAGTTTCTTCAACTTACAATTGACCTCCTCATCCTCGTCGCACCATTTATCCCAGTCAACTTTGATGTAAGGTGCAGGTTTCTCTTCTGATTTCAGCAGTCGTGTCCACCAGCTTTTCTCTTCTTTCTGAATCGAAAACATGATGTTCCTTAGCCCTACGTTCTGCTTAAATTCCTGCATCATATATATTACATAGCATACAAAATTTGTTAAAAAAAGCATGTGTGAATGCTATAAAACTCGGAAGCGGCACTTACTGGCATTATATTCATATGTAACTCTAAGCTGAATTCAAAGCGCTTGCCTTGGGCACCAAGAGCAGAGAAACTGAATAGACCCTGAGGCTCACACTCGACTGAAATGTCCTTCGCATCAGGTAAGGCAACAGTTAGGTAAACCTTATCAGAACGCTGAGCCCAAAGAATCTCCGGGTTACGACTGCATACAAGGTGAAAACAACAGTTGTATTATACTTTGTTACTCTACACAGCGGAGTTTTTGCAACATACCACCCAAATCACACACAAAAAGAGAAGATTAACACAAACTTGGTACATTATACGACGAATATTTAGTACAAAGATTTCAATTTTGGACTTGACAAGTAAAACAAAACTCAATGCTTTTTATACATTCTAAGCATGAATGCTGAAAGCTAGTCGAAAAATGTGTAACTGTACCAAATGCACGATTTGGATGAATTCGTTTGAAATCATTATCAAAAGAGTTGCAAAGGTCTGTGCAACAAAAGTCTCTTCATCACAATAAACACCTTTCCCTATAACTAATGGAAAACCCTTAAGAAGTAAAAGATCAAAGCCTTCTATGGTCTAGTTAGAGAAATTGTGAGGAGGAGGTCAAACTCATATCACAGATCACAGATCACGCGAGCTAACATACACCAAATCGAATTCGAGGTTTATAATTCCTTAAGAGTAAATTCATAAACCCTAGATTCCGAACATATACCTCATGCTTTCAGCCAAATGTAAAAAACCTTCCGGAGAGTATGAACGGCGAACTGGAGAAGCCGGCGATCAATTTCGAGAAAACAAAAGTTGAAAACTTGCAATGATCTTAGTTGAAGAGTCTAGACTAGAGTGAAGAACGTACAGAGGCAAAATTTACAATTGGTCCCAATATTTTATAGTATTTCCAAAATGGACCTAAAACATTACGAATTTATTGAAAAGGACAAAACTCTTACAAATACCCTAATTTTGCCGGAATTGGACACTGGAGATCTCATTTCACCCATTTGTCATCAATAATAATATAAGCTACCTATTCAAGTAAGAAAAGTAAGAGAAAATAAACTATTAAAATGAAAGGATATAATAATATTGTTTTTATCTAATAGATATAAATAAACAAAAAATATTATTTTAGTGAAGTGTTTTGGTTGAGTGATTAATTCAAATTTACTATTGTTTCCATCATAATCGT
>JAKUCM010001555.1:0-26627 GCA_023374145.1 Lepidium sativum
AATCAATTGGTCATCAAAAGTTTCATTTAACTGAGTAGACTTCTACTTGAAAATAGTAGACTTCAATAGAAGTCTACAAAACTTCAACCAAAGTCTGCTTTAACAAAGTAGACTTCTACTAAAATCTGTTTTAATGTAGCTGACTTGTCTTGAATTCTACCACATTGGCTCACAAACCTTGTACTATCTCTTCAATAAATTTTTGTTATGTGTCGATGACAATGTTATTTGAATAACTAAGAGATTTTCTTTGTAAATACATTATAATCCTTGTTATGTTGAGATTTGGTTAAGTTGTGAATAAAATTATAGAAATTATAATATCTTTACGAATGAACAAAGGTTCGTGTGGTACACTGTAAAGTGTTACAAGACATAATAACACCTAAAACATCAAATCCTCTTCTTAAATATAGTGATTAGCCATTACTTAGAAGTAATATAACAACTAAAACACATGAAAACATAGAATGATAAGACAAAATTTATGCTGAAAAATTCTCCTCCAAAGCTAGCAAAATCATCCTATCCCTTCAACTGAAATTTCATACACTCATCAGATTCACAAACCCTTAACACATGATCCTTGGTCTGTGCTTTGAACTCTTCCTCTTCTTCATCTTTCTCCATGGATAAATCCCATATATTGTAAGTAAAACAAAGCCAAGAACAATTAAGATAGTTTTTTGGAATTTTCCTGGAGTTTATTTGTGTATTCTTTGTGGTTTACGTGAGCTGGTTATCGCTGGATGTGACTACAAGTGTCGAAGCTTTATGAGCAAACAATTGAATTTAGCAAACGGCAAACAATTGAATTTAGCCTACCTGCAACTGCAAACAATTGAATTCAGCAAACTAATCTCCATTTTGTTTTGTTTATTTTTTTTTTCCATTTTAACCTTAATCTTCTCTTAGTTTTGGTTTTGCTATTAACTTTTTTTTTATCTTTTCTTAAATCTATAAAAACATAAAAAAGACTAAAATAATAAAAAAATCTTAATTATTTACAAAATTATCATCTTTTTCAATTATTCACCCACCATTACCAACCAAAATTGAAGCTCTAAATGCACCATCACAAACCAATTTCGATTTCATTATGCTCTATCACCATCTCTAACCTCACAATCTCTCATTCTCTCTTTAGTTCCATGTAAAATACTCTATAATTTTTGTTTCATACCAATTTTAATATACAGAGGATAATTTTATGGATATTTATATTTTTTGTCATTAGATCTTACAACAAAACATATCTTAACACAAAAGTTTGAAAGAAATAGCAAAGAGAAAAAGCAAGAAAGAGAATCGGAAGCATTTTCTTCATGAGTATACGTAGATTGTTGTCTCATCTTTCATCTTTTCCTCGTAAGCCTCCTCATACGTGTCTTCTTCCACTGTAAAAACAAGTACCACAAACCATTTATTAAACCCAAAAATAATTCTCATATAGAAGAAACCAGAATTGGGAACTACAAAGACCATAATATACTAATTTGGAAAGATAAAATATTGTGACAAATCAAAAACTCATGGATACTTTTTCTCCTTGCAGCTGTAACAAACACGTGGAAACAAGCTTGATTCAAGATACATTAGAAAAACTTATCGAACCAAAAAAGTATAAGGGGAAGAATATTTAGCTTTGTTTGGTTTTGCTTAACACAAAAGTCTACTATAAGAGAGTATTCTATTTGAACATAGTAGACTTCATGAGACTTCGATTAATTCTGCTTTAACAGAGTAAACTTATACGGAAGTCTGTATTAAAGTAGTAGACTTGTCTCGAAGTCTAGTTTAATTGAGTAGACTTCAATGTATGTCCCCGCAAATGTTTTTTGTACGACAAAAAAGTAGACAAAAGAACCTACAAAATAAAAACGAATTTGGTTAGAGTTTGCATAAAAATAATATCAAACTATAAAGAAAGCCTAATAACTGGAAAAAAACAGCATTCTCAATCAAGTGTTCAACACTATCTTCTTTGAAAAAAAAAAAAGATCTGTTAAAAAAAAGCTTTAAGAAGATTTAAGAAGTTTTAAGAAGTTTTAACAAAGAGAAAATCAATTAAACTCTCAACTCAAATCAAATATACTTTCAAAGTAAAAAGGAGATCTTTAAAAGTAAAGCTTTAAGAAGATTTTTTTTGGAGAGATCTTAAGTAAGAAAAAACAAAGCTTTAACCCTAAAACACAACAACAATCACGAGATTAGCAAAATAAACCGTCAGATCTAGAAGATTGTTGGTCAGATCCATAAGATTGTTGGTCACATCTAGAATATTATTTGTATGAGTACTGAAAAGAAAGAACACAAATGATGTCAACGATAAGAGAGAAGAAGAATAGAAGAAGAGAAGAATAAGAAAAGAAGAAGAAAAGAAGAATTATAGTATAAGCGAAGAAGTGAGAAGAAAATACCCGAAGAATATGTATAATATAAGCGAAGAAGATGGAGAATAGAGAAAAAGAATATAGAGAATAGAGGAGAGATGCACAAGACAAGATGAGGTTATGGCGGCCGCCGGAGATGGAGCCGTCGAAGGTAGATCGGAGCAGATGAGATGGGTCACAATGAAGAGAGAAAGTGGCTGTGTTTTTTTCTCTAGTGGTAAAAATGTATTTTCATAGTTACGTTAAACGTTCTAAACCAATTAGTTTACTTTTGGTTTAGATCAAAATATATTCGGTTAAAGAGGAGACTTCGAGAGAAGTCTACTTTCGTTAAAAGTTAATAGTAGATTTCTCGTGAAGTATGCTCTGAAGACTTCTCCTGAAATCTACTCTCTACTTTATACCTTAAACCCTAAACACAAATTGAATACATTCTAATTAATATGCCAAGATCAATCTAAAAACTTATATAAAAGATTAAACATAGTTAATATACTCAAACTTTGATTATTTTTGTTAATTTTTACATTTTAAAAATCTCAAATCAAAAATTTATATGGTAACCAACTTATATTGTTTGTTGTTCAAACCCTAAACCCTAAACTTATACTTTGTTTGTGAATTATGGGGTTTGATCTTTATTGGTTTTATTTCACCAAATTTTTGCAAAATTTTATTTTCTATACTTCATAATTGCTTATCTTAAGCTTATGTAAACAAAATTTTATTCATATAATACTTATTTTAATTTTAAAATTTTTATTCAAAAAATAAGTAAAGAGGAGACTTGAAGTGAAGTATGCATAACATAGACTTTACTTGATGTCTGCTTTTAAAGTAGACTTCATGCAAAGTCTGTAATTAAATTAGACTTCACGTGAAGTCTGCAATTTAACAAGAAGGGTTTATATGTAATTGCGACTCCAATTTTTTTTGTTCAGCCATGGAGGATAAAATAATAACTTCCTTGTCCTCATAGGTTAGTTATGCATTTGAAATCAAAAGAGGTTAGTTTTTGTATTTAAAACCAAGCTTTGAGTCATTATTGTAATTTTCCTTTTAAAAATATTATAAATAAATATTATAACTATTTAGTTCTCATTTAATTTAATTTTTTTTTGTCAACGACAAATTATGTTGGGCCACAACTGGCAAGCCCAATAGCCAAATTCCTACATAATGTAGGCGGGGGGACTCGATCTCTAACTGTACAAATGAGCTGTCTTATGTGGACTTACCGCCTACAATTAGGCTAAGAGCCATTTGCAATTTTAATTTTAAGAGGTTAATTATTATGTATTTATGTTTATTTAATATTTCAAATCACCCTAAATGTAGCATTAATGAAGACCCCATTATCTTTTTAGTGTCGTAGAAGGTAATTAAAGCTCACTGTCATACAAAAGAGTATGTCTTTTAGTTTTTTTCATTAAAGAAGCTCATAACAACTAGTATTAGTTTACCTCATATGTTCATTCTTCTTTCACATAAATATAACTTAAGTATTTAGTTTAACTATTTAGTTTATTGTTTATGTTTTTGGTTACAGTGACTTTATATTGAATATAAATACTCTTGAATATAAATACTCTCTATGTTCTTTATTAGTTGATGTTTTGTTTATTATTAGTTGATGTTTTAAGATTTATATGCAAAATTTATTGCATTTTTGGTATTTTTGACTGTTTCAATTCTGCAGATTGATCTGTGATTGGTTAAAATATTTGAAATTTGTGATAAACTATATTTTTCTTAGAAAAAATAAAACAATTTATGATTTCTTAATATGTGTGAAATGTCTAAAACATCAAATATAAAAAAATAGAAGAGTAGTTTATAGTTTAAATAGTCATGGAAACTAGCAATTACTTCTTACTCTCCGCTCTTAATTTTTCTTTATATTATTTTTGTATATTTATAACATATTATACACCTTTAAATATATTTATTTAAAGTTTCTTCCCTTTTTAACATTGACTACTAATATACACCCATTTTAATTTAAAATACAAAAAACAATGATTATGTAACCGTTTTTTGAACCATTTATGGCAGATATGCAACAATATACACATGAAGAGTTTGTGGAACTCTTGACATCAACTTATGGTATTCCTATGAATTTATTATTTTTGACAAAGCCAAACATTACATTTATGAACATACGATGAAAAAGTTTCAATAAGTTAATTTATTGACTGAGAAATACAAAATATAATTTGTTAATCCAGATATAACCTCTATTTTTTTACTATATTATTAGCTCATAGTATAAACTTAGTTTATATATATATATATATATTAACTAAAACATATATTGTGCATACAACAAAAACTGAATCTTAACAATAAAATTAAAATAACATCTCAAAATCATCATTTCACAATATAAATACAAATCTAAAAATTTAAACGAACATATGTCAAACGTTTTTTAAAAATTATATACATAATTAGTAGTATGTCAAAACCTAAATAATCACGGGTTAGAAAAGTGTATATAGTACATATTATTATATACTATATAGTATATTAAAAAATAGTAACAAAGAATAAAAATTTAATATACAAACAAAAGATAATATAAGAAAATTTATTGAAATTATACATAAAAAAAAATTAATAGAAAAATATAAATTTTATGTTATTTAGTTGATATAAAAAAAAACTTAGTATATATAACGGTAGAAAAAAATCGTAATAGAAATTTAATATAACAGTGAACTACTTAAATCAACATGTATAGATAACATATTATAAATTCAAAAAAAATTATTATTAAAAATAGGAAATGTATAGAAACTTAGTTTAAAATTTCAAAGAAAAAATAATCTTGTGCACAGCATGGCGCATCATCTAGTACATACATATAGGAGTTGATTTAACCTAATTACCCTAACAGAATCATATAAAAATAAAAACAAATCTCAATATTATATTCACAAGATATCTATTAATATGAATATTTTCTAGATCAATCTATACACCCCTTCAAGTTCAAGGTAGTAATGAAGTGAAAACAGTATAACGACTTGAGATTGAAGGTGAGTTCTGATGGTTGTGAGCTAAGCTACTATTGATGTTTTCTTTCTTTTTTTCTTTTTTTTTTTTGAAAAGTTAGGAAATAAATCAAAGAGGGATAAAAAATGGAAAAGAAATAAAATTATTTTGGTAAACTGAAGAGTATGAGAAATGAAGCATATGGCTTTTGGAAACGGAAGCAACAATTGAATGTACAAAGAAAAAAGAAAGAAATACGTACAAAGAGGGGATTGAAAATTTTGGGCTAAACTTTTTTTTAATAAACAAAAATTAGAAGAAAACAAATAAGATTAAGAGAGTGTGGGATTTGATTATTTTTTTAACTCGTGTTCATTTGGTTTTTAGACCCGTACTAATATTTTAAATATTATTTTAGAGAATCAAAAACCGAATCGAAATCAACTCGAATTAGAGGAAGCAAATCCGACAAAATACCCTAATGAGACTTAAATCTATGTATTTGAAAAATCGAACCCAAAGTGGAACCAAGTTTTAGTTATTCTATTAATACAAAAAAAAATTTGAATTTTTATATAAAAATACATGAACCTGAACTTGATCTATAACGAACTGAAAAATATACGACAAAATAAAAATACCAGAATAAACCTTAAATCAAAAGAACCAAAATATCGAATTAGAGGAACCAAACCCGACAAAATCCAGAAGTGGGCTCTATATCTATGTACCCGGAAAACTAAATCCAAACTCGAAACACTGAATCAAGAACCAAATTTGTACCAGATAAATTTTTAGTAATTTTAGTTTTTCTGATTTTTTCTTAATAAATTGTAGTTTTTTTTAACTTTATATAAAAAGATGTAACAAAATCCACCTTAAGTATATATTTAAAGGTTAGTTCTAAACCTTATGTTAATTTTATACTAAAGTTTATAACACGGTCAAAATGAAAGTGTCTCCTGCTTTAATATATAAGATTCATAGACTTGAATAAGCGTAGCACTAGGTTTATAACATGATATGCATCCTCATGTGCTCCATTTTTCTCTTAGGTAAGCATCTTCTTGGGTTTTATTTTTCTCCAAGGTAAACATTCTCCTTATTGTCTTTGTGACGTCTTATATGTGAATCTTCTTCACATCTTCTTCGAACAAGTTTCAGAACTATCCTTCCACAACAACTCTAAATCCAGATCCATTTCCTCTTGAGAAGATTTCATATCTCCTTCATCCCTTTGGAGCCTTCCTCGAGAGAGTACAAAATGTGAATGAGCTTGTGCAGATTAGTGCAGATTAATGGTGCTCTCTTTTATCACCATCTTTCTTCTTCTTTTATTCAGTATCTTTTCTCCATCTTTCTCTTATTTTCATAGCGGATTTCTTCTCTCCTTTTATTTTCTTTTTTTTGGACTGGTTCCAAAATAAATAAAATAAGACTCTGATACCATATTATAATACAATTTATGGATAAAAGATAAGAGAAGGATGAGACACAGTAATGGAATAACGAAATAGAATTTTATTTACTAAAACTTGTTACTTACATCAATACAAACTTGTTATATATAGACAATAGATATACACAATCTAACTGTTGGACTTCTTCTATTTGACCTTTCAACAATAAACCTTAATCTAAAAATCACGACATTGAACGTATCTAAACTTCACAACCCTTAATGTATTAATACATTACAAACATTACTAATGATCACAAAACTCAATTATAAAAGCAACGAAATTGACACTTCACCTTGAAATATATATAGAAGATGGAGATAAAGCTTGTGATGCTTGAAATATAATAGTTACGACAACAGATAACAATTTATTCATGTCCTTAACCTTTTCAGCATTCTCTTTTTCACCCAAAAAGGGTGTCCTCCGTACTATTAAGTTTACATGACCCATGGTGCCATTACTCGAGACCGTGAATCCACTTTTTTTCTGAACAATGGAATATGACTAGTTCATCGGATATATTATTGAATTTAACATATAATTATTCGAATATATTTATAATTCATTTTTTCTCTATATAACAAAACCTTAAACTTTAAACATTTATAATTATAAAAGTACAAGTAAAATACTAACAAGTCGAGTATTAAAAATGTTGTCGATACTTATTACTTGACTTATACTTGCGAATATTAAAATTAACATAGTTATTAGTTGACTTAATTTTATTAAATATTTAACTTTTCGAATTAAATGCGAACCAAATAACGAGAATGAAACCGAGTAACAAGTAATTATGTCAAGCCCTAAAATTGGGCCTAAGTTTTCTTGTTTATTCATGTAAGGCTCAATCTACGTTTTGTTTCAGACAGATTAAACAAGTGAATACAACAATGAGGTAAGAATGCAATACTTCTACTTCTGGCTGATAACAATGTAAATATATGATCTGAAGATGTCAAAATGATGAACAATTTAATCTTATTTGGCGATGAATGAGTTTAGCTTTCTCAACCATTGGATAAGCTCAATCCTATCCTTGTTCATCATATATTCATGTAAAAAAAACAAAGCTCCCCATCAATACCTCTTACTCTCAAAAGAATCACAAGCTTCATTAGTTGCAAGTTATATGTTTCACTCTATGTTCAAGTAATTTGAATTTCTATACGGTTAGGCCAAACAGAGCAAATGAACTCAATTCTTCACTTCCATCAATCTTGGAAATGCCGACAAGCAAGCTAATGTGGAGACGAACATTGCGACCTGAAGCATCTAAACCAGTTCTTGGAACAAACATAAACCCATTAAACATAGTTGCTTCCATTTTAATGTTCTCTTCTTCTCCAAACTATCCTTTCATCACAGTGCATTGCTCACCAGGACAATCCTCAACAGAGAATGCTTTGAATTTAGTCCCTGGCTGCATAAGTGAAAATAATTCATCAGCTTCTCTTCCCAATTAGCTGGATCTTAAACAAAAGTCTAATTTTTTATTTACAAAGACGATTTAGATAAAGAATAATACTTATCTTTGATAAGGCCAACAAAAGTGAAAGTAACAGACTTTGAATATATTTCTCTGCTAATAATATTGACTAAAAGTCGGAATCTAAGATAAGCATAAAACATTAGGACTCTACGTTGTGGATAATTTAAGGGAAATCAGTTAATACATGATGCGGAGGAGCATAATCTGATGGATACTCGAACTCATTGTTTATGATTCGAAGGATATTTGACCGGAAAGGCGATTTAGCTGCCGAGGTGATGATATCTCGTGATTGATAAGTTGGTAACAGAGATATACATCGAACCAAAGGAATTAACTTTCACGAGGAAAGGAATGGAGAAATGCGTAAATTTTTGAAGAGTATGGAGCAGAAAAGCCATGGAGGTTTTGACTCGCAATTGCAGAGCTGATTGTTAGGCATTTTGGATCAAAATTAAAAATAAAAAGACATACGGCATAGATATTCGCAATTCCATGTTAAGGTCTATATTTGTTAACATATTAGTGAAGGATAAAAGAAGAACAGAGAAGATAAGCTTGAAGAGAGGATAAAAAAGATTTTTTTTGTTAGATTAACCAAATGCGTCTTACAACACATATATATACACTTGAATGTATTGTTGTATATGGAACAAACCGGTTATGTACACAAACCAAAATTAATTCAATTTCATAACCAATATTTCCTTTCACAATTGAGCAAAAATGTTAATGAAATCCATCTTGCAAAGTAACTTCTCGAATTGAGTTGGAAACAATAGTTTGGTGAATACGTCTGCCAACTGATGCTCAGTTTTCACATGAAGAGTCCGAACAAGGCCTGATTCAATATGCTCTCGAATGTGATGATAGTCAAGCTCGATGTGTTTCGTCCGCTCATGAAAAAACTAGATTATTAGCAATGTGAATCGCATCAGTATTATCACAATATAACCCTGAAGCATCAGGTATTAGTATCCAAAGATCAAGCAGAAGGCATCTCAGTCATAACGTCTCACAAACATCAAGTGACATAGAGTGATATTTCGCCTCTACAGAAGACATGGAAACAACACTTTGTTTCGACGATTTCCAAGAGACCAAGGAAGTACCAACAAACACGCAATATCCAGAAGTAGATCGTCGAGTGTCAAAACAAGAAGTTCAGTCTAAGTCTGCAAAACCAAAGAGCTTTAAGTCTGTAGTAGCCGAGTAGAAAGGACATTGGCCAATTGTTCCTTTCAAATATTGGATAACACGATGAACAACATGTAAGTGAGGCAAACGAGGAGAAGATGAACTAACATAGCTTATAAACAACATAGGTTATGTCAGGTCTGGTAAAGGTGAGATACAACAATTTACCAACCAATCTTCTATATTGTTCGACATCCGTAAGCAGAACCCCATCATCTTTAGAGAGTTTCAAATTTGGTTCTGTAGGAACAGAGGATGCTTTACATCCGAGTAAAGCAATCTCGTTTATGAACTCAAGAACATATTTCCGCTGACAAAGAGCAATGCCAATGGAGTTGCATGCCACCTCAAATCCAAGAAAGTACTTAAGAGGGCCTAAATCACGCAATATGAAAGTACATTGCAACGCAACCTTCAGTAGATTTGTGGTTTTATCACAGCTACTGGTTATGATTATGTCATCCACCTATACCAACATGGCCATATAAACATCACCAGCATGTTTAATAAACTATGAATGATCACCTCATGATTTTCGAAATCCTAATTGTGTCAATGACACTTGCTGGAGGCCATAAAGTGATTTATATAACATGCAGACAACATTAGGAGGAAATGATGTCCCCTGTTTTGGTGAATAACCAGGAGGTAAACGCATGTAAATCTCTTCCCGCAAGTCCCCATTAAGGAAGGCGTTTGAGATATCAAGTTGGGTAAGAGACCAACTTTTAGCAGTAGCTATGCAGTTAATAGTTTCACTTTGGCAAGTTTGGCGGCTGGGGAAAAAGTATCGACAAAATCAAGTCCCTCCTTCCGTGTATATCCCTTAGCCATGAGACGATCTTTTTACCGCTCTAAGCTTCCATCTGCATTCAATTCCACCTTATAAACCCGTTTACAGCCAACTGGGTGTTTCCCTGATGGTAGAGAACATATCTCCCAAGTACAGTTATCTTCAAGAGCTTGTAATTCAACATTCATAGCAGTACATTATTCCTTTATTGCTTTAGCAACCTCATATGTATGTGGTTCCAAAATTGTACTCACATCATTGATGAAGATCCTACAAGGATCAGATAAAGTTGAATAAGACAGAACATCAGACAAAAGATGAGTAGTAGAAGCACTGACAGCATTGCAATCATAATCTTGAAGATATATTGGAGGCTTTGAGACTCTCTTAGAAGAAGAAATGTCTACTAGAAGAGATTGAGATGAACCAGCAGTATGCTAGGAATGAATTTGGAGAAATAACTATGATCTTGTAACATATTGTGACTCAGCTTGACAAAATGGGAATAAGTCTTCATAGAATATCACATTCCTATAGATAAAGATGACATTATTTTCAAGATCAAGCAACTTGTACACTTTGTATCCAGATGGATAGTCGAGGAATACACATGCTCGAGATCGTTCTTGAAACTTATGTTGTCCCTTTGGAGATGTGGATGCATAACACAAGCAGCCAAGGTTCTTAACTCTCCATAGCCAGGTATTAAACAACATTTCATAAGGAGTGTTATTAGAAAGAACTTGTGAAGGATTTGGTTTAGACTGAAAAAGAAGAGATCTGGCAACGTTGAGAATATGTTGGTGTTTCCTTTCAACAAAGGAATTATGCTCACGAATCTCAGGGCAAGAATGATAGGCAACACTGCCCTTATTTTTGTACAATGCCTCAAAATTTAATTCAGGTGCATTTTCTGATATGATTGCCTTAACTTTACCATCAAACTGTGTTTCGACCATTTTAAGGAAGTCAGGAAAAATGGTGAAAACATCACTTTCAATCGAAGAAGATACACCCAATTAACACGTGTGTGGTCATCAAATATGGTTAGGAAGTATTTATAACCTTCATGTGTGCATTCTGAAAAGGGTCCACAAAAATCAATATGTAGTAAGTCAAATGGTTACAAACGTCTGTTTTGTCGGATTGGATATAAAAGTTTCATTTGCTTGGCTTTCTAACAAATTTCACTATGTACTAATCCCTTATTCTTGTGTTTTAAAAAACCAATTACATTAGTGAGTGTCTAATCTTGTAAAAGAAGCATGACCAAGTCTGTGATGTCAAACACGTGTATCAATTACAGAATTAACATATAGAAGAAGACGAAAAACTATCATCTTCTGCAGCATCCAAGATAAATTAAATCTTGGACTTGTTCTTTCCTAGCTTATTACCTCTTCCAATCATCAACCCCTTGATGTCATGTATCACACAACAACTAGAATCAAACACAACCTTAGATCTCAAATCCTCTGTTAGAAAACTCACACCTATGAGATTCAATCGAAATTCTATAATGTAGAGAACATTCTCCAACAAAATCTTGTCGTTAAGAACTACTTTTCCAACTCCACTTACTCAGATGGTTGTTCCATTAGGTAAGTTGACATATTGTCTCACAATTGTATCAAGATCTATAAAAAAATCCTTTATATAAGATACATGGTGTGTTGCACTAGAATCAATAATCCAATCTTTCACTCTAGTAACACATTCAGTAGCATCCAAAATGCCAATGAAACTATATGTGGTTTTAGAGAAAGATATACCAGATTAATCAACTTGATCTTTGGCTGAAGAGTTGGTTCCAGCAGATTGATTCTGAAGTTGAGAGCTGAAACAAGCAATGAAGCTTTGTATATGATCCTTGTTCAGATTTCCAACAAGACTATCAAAGCTTGCAGAAGATTTTTCAGTAGTAGACACTTGTGCAGTAATAGATGAATTTTCAGAGTGAGAAGTTGATCCTTTCTCTTTCTTGTATCCAACAGGAAAACCATGTATTTTATAGCATTTATCAACAACATTCCTGAATATCCACAGTGAGAACAAATCGGTTTCTTATTCTGATGTCCCACCTGAACTGCATTAACACTGACTTGCTCACTAGTATCACTGACATCGAAGACAAAAGGAGCAGTAACTGTATTGAATTTTCTTTGACTATCATCCTGATCTAATATATTGTAGATCTTTGCTAGGCTAGGTAATGGTTTCTTCATAATTATTTGACCACAAATGATATAATACTTCTCATTCAATCCAGACAAAATTTTTATGATTCTACCTCTTTCAACCTTAGATTTAGCAGCAGCTGTCCTGCACAGTTAAACACACCATAACAGGCACATGGTTCACTTACTTCAGCACCATCGAGATGAGTATAATAACTAGTTGATCCATGGAACCCTGACGCGGATCATGTATCTATTGAATGAGCTCAAATATTCGTGGTAAGTTTTTCATGTAAAAACGGTTGTGCAAATCATTCCAAATCTCAATAGCATCATCAAGAGACAATATACTACCATATATTTTCTTAGAAACTGAGTTAAGCAATCATGACTTGACCATACTGTTTCATTGAGACCAAATTCGCGAGAGATTGTTACCTTCTTCAGGGCGAGGTAGAGACCCATCGATGAATGCAATTTTGTTGTTCGCATCAAGAGCTATCTTAATCATATAGCTCCACTAATTATAGTGCGATCCATCCAACTCCACGGAGACGATTAACATCCCTGGATGATCGGCACTATGAAGGAACAACGGTGAGTGTGTACTATCGGGATTCATCAACACGGAGGAAACAATTTGAGTTTCAAGAACTGAACTTAAGCTTCTACCACATGTAGATCTCATCGATCGACGAACGTTAGCTATCACCATCTTCGATTATTATTGAAATCAAGCTCAATTGGAGTAAAATTATAGAGTAAATGAGCAGATATAGCACTCTGATACTATATTAGTTAACATATTATTGAAGGATAAAAGAACAGGGAACATAAGCTTGAAGAGAAGCTGCAATGGTGGAGGAAGAGAGAATAAAGAAGAATCTTTTTTGTTAGATTAACCAAATGTGTCTTACAACATATATATATATATATATACACTTGAATGTATTGTTGTGTCCGGAACAAACCGGTAATGTACACAAACCGAAATTAATTCAATTCCATAACCTATAGTCTAAAAGTTTGGATCAAACTGAGTTTTGATGATTTCGAAGATTTGATTCATCTAACTGCCCCAGTTTTGAAGTTCTTGTGTCTCTTTCAGAGTCGAAAGTAGTTGGATGGATCCCCTTCTCTTGAAATCTTATATGGAATTGGAATGAGATAAAACATCTGATGGCGAAATTGGAAAATTAGAGGAATCTCATCAAAAAAAAACTGATAGGCCTGCTAAGTGTTGAGGATACTCTTGTGCACAAGGAGTCTTTCTTTTATTCTGGTTCAGTTATTGTCATGAATTCGGTTGAGTATAGTAATTTCGTTCTAATAGCGAGAGGCATTGGTCTTGAACTGAGATTGAGTTTTGTGGTTTCAAAAGTTGAAATCTTTACGTGCTTGAATGATGATAATAAGTGTCCTGTCCAGATTATATCAAAACACTTTAGTGAGATACTTCTTTGGATCTCATCTTTAACCAAAGGTTGATGTACTTACTATGGTTTTTCTTCTGTTGGTTGTATGGCTAAAAAGGCGTTTTCCAGAAGACATGGAGCAATTAGGACCAGGAAGGGGAAGAACAAGGAAATGTCGCCTGAATATGCGGCTGTGATGATCCAGAGGACCTTTAGAGCTTATTTAATTCACTGATCTAAAGCATTGCGTGCACTTCGTGATCTAGCTATTGCAAAGACTAAACTGAAGGAGCTTAGGGCTTCTTTCCAAAACTTCAGCTACCGTCGCCTCATTACCCATGATGCAGAAGACAGTCAAAAGTTCTCAGAAAATATCATTTTACTTCTCACACTTGATGCTCTTGAGGGATCTATGGTTATTAAGGCTCAATCTGGTTAATTAGACTCAAAATTTAGTTCTGGTCTCCGATGGAATCAGTCTTGAGTCTTTGTCATTAAGTTGATGGAGCTTGTGTGTTTTTTGGTATCAGGGAGTTGATGTAATGGTTCGAAAAGCAAAGAGGTCAATGGTGGATGAATTGGAAGCAATGTTGAATGTGGTAGATCTGCAACCCCAAGGGAAATCATTGTCGATGAGAAGGACATTCGATATGCCAGACAGTATGATCAGCGAAGAAATCGCAGACGGAGTGACTCAGATCGTGCAGATGCTTGAAACAGAAGAAGAATGATGAAACTACATGTTCGTGCTTCAAGGGCTGCTTTAGTTGTGTCGCGACTGTGAAAAACAAAATAGCCTCTTTGACTTGCTGCTTAGTGTTCTGAATGTTTCTAATAACGCAGACAAAAATAAATGAGAGTGGCTTAAAGAAGAGATTGATATCTCTTTTTTGGTGTCAAAGTAATTTTGATTCGGTTTCTGCCAGGTCATGAAGTTGCTTAAGTAGATCACCTCCACCCCTTAGGAACAAACTTGTTTTTATCCTTGAGATCTAGGTACCATTTGTTCAATGATACCGAAAATGAGGGATGCGAGTTCTTTTACATCAATGTATCGGAAGCAATCAAAGCGGGCATTACATACGAACAATATGTAATTTTGACCTTACCACATATATAGACATACAATATTAAAAATTGAGGCTATAAAATTCTGAATGGAGATCTCGTTAGGTAGCAGCATTTCAATTGGTCTGCTTTGTTACTGTCCTTTGTACTGTTGAGACTCCATCAACGAACTTTGTCCGGAAAAGAACATTGGCATTGTTGAACATTCCTTCTTTAAGCGAAACCACGATGAACTGTTAAGAAGCAGCGATGGCTCTTAAGATCAAACCAGGATTTTAACAAATACAACATAACAGTAATTAAGTAAGGCTTGAAGATAGAGATTTAGACCTGCGAGTGAGGGAAATGAGCTTTTATCATTCTTCCTATGTTCTGTGTGTGACTGAGATCAAGAGCTGCATCAACCTGGAAAAATCAAAAGCATTCATGAGCTATTTCCCTTTTTCATTTACTGATTGTTAATATGTAAGATCAGTGTTCCATATCAGAGACATAACCAGACCCCTGAAAGTGAATGTACCTCATCTAATATATAGAGAGGAGCAGGCTTGAAGAGAAGCAACGCCAAGATTAGCGATAGTGCAAGAAGAGACCTTTGCCCTCCACTGAGTTCTGACAAAGACTGTTTCCAAACTTTTCCAAAAGCAACACGCACCTCAAGACCATCAAGGAAACTACCGCCTTCAGGAGGTTCTAGTTTTGCCATTGTACCAGGTAGTAGAGTTGAAAAGATTGATCCAAAGTCCCTAAAACACAAGAATTTAACAAAGTTTAGTATCATAAATTCATTCTGAAATGGAGGAAAATGAATCAGATCATGAGCTTCAAGACAGAGAAAATAAAGAAGAAACACAACAAACTCGTTGTTGGAGCAAAGGCAACACTCACTGGTTAACTTTAACCCACGTAACTTTCAGGGTTTCTTTTTTCTTCTCATCAAGCTCCTCTATCACTTTCGTTATTTTCGACTTGTCATTCTAGGGGAGAAAAAAAGAGTAAACAGCATTACTGAGGGCACACGAAGCTAATGAATTACATTGAAAAGGCCATTATTTGCATCCTGTAACTGACCTCGATAGTATTTTTCTTCGAGATCAAAGCATTGTATTCATCTTCTGCTTTTTCAAACATTGCCATCACCTTCTTGTTCACCCTTTTTTCCAAGCTTTTTGAGGCAAATGAATAACCAGAAAAGGAAAAAGAAGAATGCATATTATATTGATATTTCACTCCAAGAATGAGAAGACAATACAAGTTGCAAAATGATCAATTTTAATACTCATACACATACCTCGATTGATCTGACTGGAGCTTTTCAAGTTTTTCCCTGGCGGCATATGGATCACAAGATTCAAAATCATAATCCGTCCCTCCTCTTCCAAAAAGTTGCTTTTCAGATGCTATCCACGTATGCTTCTCAACAAGTCTGTCTACCTTCATGGAACAGTCCTTGTGATCCGTCTCCATCCTTGCTACCTATAAAGAAATTGAAAAAAAATTCTGATAAAAAGTATATTCCTTGACAAGCACAGATTTCAGAAATTTATGTTCTTTACAGAACTTCTAACCCACAAGAAAAAGTACCTCATTTTCCAGTTTCTTTATCTCAAGCTTCATGTCACTAACTTTCTGCAGACAATTTTCCTGGTCAGTGACAAAACTACTTATCTGTGTATCACGCTCCTTCATTTTTTCATGTATCAACTTGAGCTTGGCAAGAGACTCATCATGAATCTTCTGCAAGGCGTAAACCTGCAGAGGGATCACATTATAACATGAAATATTTCTCCATTTTGAACGAATTTCACCAAGAGTAGCAAATCTGCAGTCACCTTGGCGCGCTGCTCATCCACTTCCAAGGCCAGAGTGTTAATTTGGGTCTTGAGTGAAAGTAACTGGCTCTCCAAGGACGTCTTTTCTTGAACCATCGCTTCTTCCTCCATCACAAGCTTCTCCTTTTCATTTTCATGAAACTATTAAAGGAAGAAAATTGGAGTCAAGACGTTCAATGGCATGTAAGTATTCGAATAAAAGATCTGGAATACCTTTAACTCTTTGAAAGCTGCCTGCATTTGAGCTTTGATGGTCTTAACTTTTTTTTCCAAGCCCTGGAGTCTTCCCTCTCTGTTTTCGTCATGGTCTTTAATGGAATTCTCTAGTGTGGAAACAGCATCAACACAGCTTTTGTAAGCAAGTTCTTTCTCTTCGATCTGGGATCTTGCTTCTTCCAGCTCTACTTCCAGTTTTTTTACTGCTTCACCAAGCTATATATATAAAATGTAGACGGGATGCAAAGTATAAATGTTTGTGTTTCAAGTACCAAGAAAAACACTACGAAGTTGACACTTTAGCTGGAAAGATATATATTCAAGATGGAGATATAAACCTTGTGATGCTCATTCTGTTCAGCCCTCTTCATAAATAAGGACAAGTCATACGTTTTTAGCTCCAACTGTGCATTAACGTCTGCAAATTTCTTTTGAAGGGGATGAAGTTCTTTGATCTGTGATGTCAAGATAAACAAGCATTTAAAGCTTAATATACTGAAAGTAATTTATCATTGTGACAGGAGTCTACAGAAAGCAATCAGAGAGCATTCTTATGCTACTGCCTCATTCAGTTTCTTATTATATGGCTAGCACACCTGCAGAGTTCTTAAGTATATCTAGTTTGCGAAATAATAGCATAAGGGATTTACCTGCGCTTCAATGTCAGCCAACCTTTTTTGGTGTCCTTGTAATTTTGATTCGGCCTCTGCCAGATCATGAAGTTGCCTAAGGAGATCACCTCCCCCCCTAAGGCATAGGAATAAATATGAATATTATCCTTGAGTTTCAGGCATTTGTGAATCACATAATATATCAAGGAAATGACTCTCACTAAGGATCTAAGTGTCCAAGGAAGAAAGACATACTTGCGACTCCCACCAGTAAGAAGACCACTAGGCTGGAAAATATCACCTTCAAGTGTGACACTTGGAGTCCGAATATCCCGATTGAAAGCAACCTGCAGAAGAAGCAGTGAAGGGCACATCAAAGACTGAGCTCTAGAGGCCAAAGCATCAAAAGTAGCAAAGCCAGTGGGCAAAAAATGAAGGTAGGTGTGGAACTTGTAACCCAACATAGTTTATAATAGATTATCAGATGTGATCCCCAAAGAGTTACTAAAAATAAGCTTAAAAAAACAAATAAATGTACACACAACCTATTCCTCGTACGGAGTCAAATATAAGTTAACGTCATCTTACAATAAAGAAAAGCTAAAGCCACTGCCCACATATCATACAAAATGGTTATGAAAGACTTA
Source organism: Lepidium sativum (assembly GCA_023374145.1). Lineage (NCBI taxonomy): Eukaryota > Viridiplantae > Streptophyta > Magnoliopsida > Brassicales > Brassicaceae > Lepidium > Lepidium sativum. The sequence continues at coordinate 18,305 of JAKUCM010001555.1, forward strand.
CCTCCTTTGCTGCATCAGTAGTTTTGCAAACAAAAGTGGAGCCAAAAACGTATTCCATGGCATTCTGCAAAAATACCATGATTGATACAACTATAAAATTAAACTTGAAATCAACACTCAAAATTCATGCATGAGAAAAGTTATCTGCAATAGAGGATAATGTGTTCTTCACAACTTGAAAAACAGAGGATTTTATATCAGATTCTTGCTACCATGTGCAGGTGGACACCTTTAATTCGTCACTATAACCGACTAAAGAGAGTGCCAGTTCTGCGTTATCCTTTCCAACCTAAACATATAATAGAAAATTATCAAAGAAAAGGAAAACAAAAAGATAAATTCTAATAATACCAAACAAAAGATCCAAATACCAATCTAGCAGTCGCTTGCTGCACTCTAGGCTGAACAACATAAGATTGGATTTTGTTCAGAGGGATAATTGTTACTCTTCTCCGAAGAGCACCATTTTGAAGGAGCTGTTTACCAGTATCTTCTGAGTCTACAACAACATTATACAACTTCCCACCCGCAGTAACCTGATAGATTGTAGCAAAGTGACTTTAGTGAATTGAAATCCAACAATGTATATTGTGTAATGATAAGATATGTCTACCTCCAACGCTGTCATTGAAGACCTATCTTTTACTTTTATAAGTTTTGCGACCACACCTTTCACCTTAGATCGGTCGAAGTTCCTCACAGGATCTCGATATGTAAACTGAACATTTGCTAATTGAGCTGATAGACCACGCACTTTCTCTTCCAGCCTTTGCACAACTTCCAGTTCGGATCCATGGTCCTGAAAAGTATTTTTGTCCGAGTGGCATACTCTAAGTAGAAATAGACAAACTCAACTAAAGTGACCTGCAAACCTTCTCCAAGCCTTCCATTTGACCCTCTTTATAGGGAATAGATTCAAGTGCTTTTTTTACACGATCCACGTCATTTTTCCTAGCACCAAGTTCATTTTCCACCTCAACAGCTTCTTCACGTTTTGACATTAACTGTGACTTTCTCTCCTTTAGCTCCTTTTCGCAATGTCTTATTTTAGTTTTCAGCTGTTGCAACTCTGTTCCCTCTGCTCCAACAGCAATCTTTGCATCCCGTAGTTGATCTTCTAGGCATTTCTCTTCATCTCCACTACTCTTGCCAGCTAGTACGCCCTAATGATTACAGTCCAATTAACATTAAAGAAATGAAAACCATGTGACAAGAAATAACAAATGTTCTTTAGTGATGGTCAACCTGGTATTCCTTTTCACACTCTTCCAGTGTGGTGGAGAGTTCTTGGACTCTTTGTTTTAGGTCTGCCGCTCCTTCCTCAGACTTCTTCACAGCAGTGGCTCTCTCTTTTACGGATTTCTTAAATTCTTCTATATTTTGAATAATCTATCAACACCAAGTCGGAAGTTAGAGACGTCAAAAATAGCTGATACAAAATAAGAATTATGACAATAGAAAACAATTTAGTCATGTCTCTAACCTTTTCAGCATTCTCTTTTTCACCCACAAGGGTGTCCTCCTTATTATTAAGTTTAGACGACTCACGTGTCATTTCTTGAGACAGTGAATCCACATTTTCTGAAAGAGTCTTTACTTCTCCCCCCATGCTGGCTTCCTTTGCCTGAGTCAAAGCTTTAATTCGCTTCTCAATCTCCTGCATTTCCACCTGTGTCTTTTCTGTTTCCTCGTCAATAGTAGTGAGTTTCACCTTCATTTCTTCAACTCCATGAACAGCATTGTCTCTGATCTTCTCTGCTTGAACATATTCAAAGGCAATACAGAATCTCCTTAGTCGATCTAGTTCTGCGTTATTGTTAGCCCACTGCATGTACTGTGATTTTTCTTTCCTTAACTTCTCCAAAGCAGGCAATATTTCATGATCGAGGAGTTTATCTATCTCATCAACCTTGGTTTGCTTTTTTTCAAGCGTTTTCAGTGCAGCCCCTTTTTTGTTTTCATACATTCTTGTTCCAGCAGCTTCTTCAAGCATGGATAAGATCTCCGGAGGTTTCATGTTTAGTACTTTGGTGATACGCCCTTGCATGATGAGAAAGTGTGGATTGTTGACATTAAGCTGCACGGAGTGAAATAGATTCTGGACTTGACTTGGTTGTGCAAGCTTCCCATTTATCAAATACTTGTTTCGACCACCAACTATAATCTTTGAAACCAAAAGGGTACAAAAGAAAATATCACAGTGAGCAAATAAAAAGAGCCATTTCATCATAGCTTTGTAGCATTATTTAAAAACTTAAATTTAGCAAGCCCCAGCTTCATTAGAACACGTCTTTTGCCAATTCCATAATGCACACATGTAATCCTAATTAATAATAATAAGACATTCGGCCTAGAGATTCACAATCACACAAAAGGTCTAAAATTTTGACAAACCATGAATTGGTATCTCGGTGCATGAGTAATTTCCAAGGATAATGAAAGCTATCTATCTACTTCAAAGCTATTGAAAAGATGAGTAGAAGGAACGAGAAACAAGAACCTACTTGTCTAGTCACAGTTATTTCTGGATGTTCTTCGTAGCCGAGAGGGCTCCTGTTTCTCTCGGAATTATCAAATGTAACCGAAACGGTCGCTTTGGTAATCCCAGCTTGTCCTTGCTTATAGACGAGCTCCTGTAGATTAGCAGCTCGAACCTGCTGAAGATTGGTGATACCCAGAACGAAACAGATGGAATCCAGGATGTTGGATTTGCCTGAACCATTCAGACCCGTAATCGCGTTGAAATGCGGATCGAAACCAGATACAATCGTCCTCGTTGCGTAGGATTTGAAACCCTCCAAACATATCTCCTTTATATGCATCTTCCTTCTTCCCCCAGGATTCCACTCACAGAAAATACAATAAAACCCTAGGAAAGAAAAAAGCGAGAAGGGAAGCAAAATCGCAGAAACTAGAGCCGAACTACGAAACTGAAATTGAAATCGAAGATGGAAGGTACATGAAATTGAAACGTTGTAAGAGAAGCGGAGAAGAAGTCTGAAGTCAAATTTGTTTTCTTTTTCGTCGGAAAATAACTGGAGTCCACTTCGAATTTTGAAACGAGGGCACTGAGATGTGGGAGCAGAAGGAGCGGGAAAATGAAAAAAAAGGGCAACAATTCCTGAACCTTCCGGACCACCAAGAAGGTTCTACTTGTTGGGTAAATTTGTCATTTAAAGGATTTTTCCGGAAAATCCATAAAATCAATGAATACGTGCTGCACCCACCCCGAGGAGTTATTTTCACTGTTTAAAACGTTTCAAAAATGGGTGAAAATATAAAATGGTTAAGAAAAAGATGAAGACAAAGGCGATAGCGAACACAATATTGGAGAAGAAACTCGAAGAACTTGAGTGTTTGCTAAAAGAATCCGATTCGGGTAATGGTGGCGATATTAATGCATATAGGGAGATCAAATTCCGGTTAATTTTCATGCAGACACTTTTAGCGGCGGAGATATTATCGGCTAAGGACGGTGAAAAGTAAAAGAGTCTGAAACTTCGTTGCATGTCCAAGAGGTTAATCGAACTCAAAGATGATTTCAAGGAATTGACCGGTGTTAATTGGATATGCAGAGTTTAGAAAGTGGTTATGTTGATGATGATGATGACGAGACCGGTTCAGTTTGGTCGTTGGTTGAAATATTACAAGAAGAATAACAAGATACGTCATTATAGAAGAAGGCGGAGAGATAAAACCGAAAAGATCAAGAAAAAGCGGTTTAGGGGTTTGGTTAGTTTTGGTATACTTGGTTTTGTTGCTGGTTTGGTAAGTTTCAAATAAACGGGGAAGCAATTTTTATCGCTCCTACTTGATTTTGGTTAAAACTCTTCGTTGTTGTCATCAATTGAAGCACTTGTTATTACTAAGAGAACAGAACAATTAAGTAACAATGATGATATTGTAAGTTTCAATAGGTTGTGGTTTTTATGTGATAATGTCTTTTTTGCTCTTGCGTGGCATAATAAAATAAAAAAAGTGTTTTATGCTCTGCAAAGACCTTTTAGTGAGAAACTCAGTCAAAAGACTCAAAATAACGTAAGAGTGTCTGGTGCGGCTCACGTGAGAAGAACTAGGCCCCACGTGCCATCTTTTTCCAGGTTGTAATCCCACCGAAAGATTCTCTTGTCGACGTAATAATACTTGGCAAGTTTTAAGGTCAATTTCGTCTTTCATTCTTCAATTACCCGGTTATCTTCAATATTTATCGAACCGGACTGGTTTGCTTACCACATCAATTTGTACGACCAACGAAATTTTCAAATAAAATTATCACGCAAGTATAATGGTAAAAAGTTAGTATCTAATAGCATTTAAGTGCTTTCTTTTTTAATTCATAGCATTTAAGTGCTATTAACATGTTTTGGTAAGCTTCGTGAGTTTATTTTGAAATGATAACCAAAGGCATATAAATGCCTAACCGGATAATCAGATTCGAAATGTCAAATTCAACCTTAAGGCCCACTTGTTTTTGACTGTTCTTCCTCTTTTCTCATTTTCAATCTCACCATCGTTAAACTCAAGAATTTGTCTTCTTCTTCTTTTTTCTTTTTTGTTAATCATCATTTTTTGGTAAATCAAAAGCTCATTTATTCGTTTCAGTAGCTTTTATTACTGTAACACCAAAAAACCTCTGACAAAGGTTTTTGTTTGTTTAACTCGTGAGCTGATTTGCTGAGAGAGTTCACGAGTGCCCGAGTCAAACACTTACCAAAACAATGAGTTGGTTCCGTAAAATCGATCTTATTGATCCGTACACGTGTTCACCTCTCGTCGTCCGAGAAACCTCCATTGTTGAACCTTCCGCATTGTTGTTAGGGTTTCCTTCGTTTGAAGATGAAGACGATGTTCAAGATCTCTGTTTTCCTTTCGATTTCCCATCACCTGGTCCAGTCCATCTATTCGAAACAGTGACGGATCTGGTTAAGATTGAGAAATCTCCTTGCAAGTACCAGCTGATTCGCCGGAGATTGGAGCCGGATTATCCTCTGAAGTATCTATCTGAACGAGTTTCCGATTTGGAATCTAAGTTTGACCGATTGGTTACTCCTAAGAGCCGTGACTGTGATCGCAAGTACAAATTAACGAAGGAAATTAAAGGTTCCGGAGAGAGGAAGTACAGATGGGAGGCGGAGATACAGGGACCTCCGGGGAGAAAGTACAAAGTGGAGGCGGAGACAGGTGGACCAACGGAAAGCAAGTACAAGTGGGAAGCAGAAATTGAAGGTCCGGGAGGGAGGAAGTATAAATGGACAACGGAGATTAAAGGAGGGAAGAAAGACGAGGAACGTCAGCTTGTGGTTTCGAAGAAGGCCAAAGCTATTGCTGCTGCTGAAGCGGAGAAGAAGAAGAAGGCGAAGAAGAAGAAGAGTTATAATTGGACTACGGAGGTAAAGAGTGAGAGGGAGAATGGAGAGGTTTCGCACACTTACATCATTAAGGCGTCCACTGGAGGCGTCAAAGAGAAACATGACGATAAGAAAGAGAAAAAGGATAAGAAGAGCAAGAAGAAGGAGAAATCCCGTGTTGTAGTGATCGAGGAGGAAGAGGAAGAAGATGATGAGTCCGAAGAACGTAGAGCTATTATTCTTCAGAAGGTAAATTAAATGTTCTTTTTTTTTTTACTTTGCTTCAGTTATTGTCATGAATTCCGTTGAGAGTAGTAGTTTGATTTTGATAGCGAGAGGTATGGTCTTGAACTGAGTTTGAGCTTCGTGTTTTCAAAAGTTCGAATCTTTACGGGCAGAGTATAGCAAAACACATTTGTGAGATATCTCTTTGGATGTGTCATCTTTAACCAAAGGTTGATGTACTTACTATGTTGTTTCTTATGATGGTTGTGTGGTTGTAAAGGCATTTGCTAGAAGGCATGGAGCAGTTAGGACCAAGAAGGGAAAGAACAAGGAAATGCCTCCTGAATATGCGGCTGTGATGATACAGAGGACCTTTAGAGCTTATTTGATTCACCGATCTAAAGCATTGCGTGCACTTCGTGATCTAGCTATTGCAAAGACTAAACTGAAGGAGCTAAGAGCTTCATTCCACAACTTCAGTTACCGTCGCCTGATTACCCGTGATGCAGAGGAGCGTCAAAAGTTCTCAGAAAAGATCATTGTACTCCTCCTCACAGTTGATGCCATAGAGGTAGTTTTGGTGTTTGAATCAGAAAATTTACAGTTATTAAGGCTCAATCTGGTTAATTACACTCTAAAACATCTAATTCTCCTCTCCAATGGGATTAGTTTTGAGCACTTATCATTAAGTTGAGGGAACCTGTGTGTGTTTTTGTATCAGGGAGTAGATGTAATGGTTCGAAAAGCCAAGAGATCGATGGTGGATGAGCTGGAAGCAATGCTGGATGTGGTAGACCCGCAACCACAGGGGAAATCATTGTCGATGAGAAGAAGAACATTCGATATGCCAGACAGTATGATCAGCAAAGAAATCGCAGACGGAGTGACCCAGATCGTGCAAATGCTTGAAACAGAAGATGAATGATGGAACTGCATGTTCGTGATTCAAGGGCTGTTTTAGTTGTGGTCGTGACTGTGAAAAACTAATCAGCTTCTTTAGCTTGCTTAGTGTTCTAAATGTTTCTAATAACTCGGACAAAAATAAATGAGAGTGGCTTAAAGAAGAGATTGATATCTCTTATTAGTCTCATGTCTCAAATCTTGTCTCTTCTGTCCTATTTTAGTGTGTTTGTGTTTTTATGTAATCCCTTGTATTTCAGACTCTGTTTTGTGAAATTGCTTACGTTTTGATTCTGCTTATTTCCACTGTGTTGATACCCCATTTCTCGAATCATTTTGTTTTTGTATTCAACATAACAATCAATCGAACAAATTATAAAAATATATGTTTATATATTTCATAAAACTATAAGGTTACATCATAATAAATAAACAAATTTCGTATAAATTTATAATTAGTAATTGTTAAAATATTTATAACGTAATCAAATAGGTATAATCCTCGATTAATTAATTATATATAGGTGTTGGGATTTACACATACATTTTCAGGATATGATCTTACGTTTGTGTATTTGAGCCCAAGAGTAGAAAGAACATGGAGAAGAAGAGGAAGAGGCATTCATGGAGACCATCGTTGCTTGTTCGTCAGAGAGATGATGAAATGTTTCATTCGAAGAATTATCTGATGGATCTTTGTTAATCTCTTCCTCTTCTTGGCTCATTATCAGCTGAGAAGCAACAAACTTGTCAAGAGTTTGCCAATCTATCACTCCATCATTAACTAGATATCCTGATTGATGATGATGATGATCAACATTACTTGAGTCCATCATGATCATATGTTGATCTCCATTATCATCTCGTTGCATTAATGTAGGTGGTGGTGTTGCATTAATAGTGCTTAATACGACACCATAAGGGTCATTATCATTATGATGTAATGATGATAATGATGATGATGAGCCTTGAAACATTCTTGGACTCTCTAGATCAGGAAGATGATAGTAATTACCATTAGCCACTTCCATTTGGTGTGTAAACCAATTAGACTCTTGTCCTGATGAAGAACCCATCATTGTTCTAGGGTTGCCATAATTCACTGTGGCTAGTTTCTTCTTGAAAGCACGACATACGACCCATCCTTCTTCATGAGGTGGTCCATTTTCGTCGGTTTCAAGACGGTACTCGTGCATTATCCAATCGGATTTTTGACCATTTGGGGCTCGACCTTTGTAGAACACAAGAGTTTTTCTCATTCCGACAAGCTCTTGTTTCGAGTATATGGCCTTGTCTCGACCTGTTGCTTTCCAAAATCCTGAACCTGTTGCTCTGTTGGTTCGAGTCCCTGTTGGATACTTTTTGTCCTTATGGCTAAAAAAATACCATTCCTTCTCTTCTCCTGTCCCTCTTCCACATAACTCTATATATATAAAACCATTTATGTGAGTTAACCTACAAGATACAAAAAGCAAATTACTATATTCATGACCAGTTGATTTCGAAACAAAAGCATTTGAATATAGTTTTTTATCGAGGATAATTCGTATGAACCCAACTAATTCTACATATATGAAATTCGTCAGACATTTAGATATTATATTAAATATTTAGATTTGAAAAAAAAAACAGAATCTTAGATATTATATTATTGGGGACCCAACATCATCCAAATGTAGAATCTAAGGCATTTGAGTTTGAAACTTAGCAATGGCATATATAGTACTATATATGTTGGAATGCAAACATACCTTGAATGTCCCATGGCTCGATTTTGTAGAGATCAACATCTTTGATAACATCAACTTGCATTCCCGGGAATGCAACTTTCTTCTTTCTCTCTCTTTTCC
>JAKUCM010001556.1:0-27289 GCA_023374145.1 Lepidium sativum
AGACAGAGGTTTACAAGAGAATGATGGATTCTTGCAAGCCTTTAAAGGAGGAAACTCTTGTTGAAGCCACACACTCGACCATGACACTCGATAGAGCTGAGCTTGAGTGTCCCGATCCATCATTGACCCGAATGCGACGGGGTAAACCACGTACCAGATGTGGACCGAACCGAACTTTAAACCGAAATTTGTTTATTGAACAAGTTGGTTTATTTGAAACCGATTTACTGTGATCTACCTTAAGTTGCTTAAGCAATTAGGGTGAACGAACAAAAACTTAGCAGTTCATCAGACTTGTCAAGAGTCATAACACCCCCTAAGAAATGCTTAGCTCATAAATATAAAAAAAGGTTCCTTTGATGCTAAGTTAGAGAGACAAACAAATAAATTTAATAAGAGAGGAAGGGCTAAAAAGAAGTGACGAATATGTTCATCTTTATCCTGTTGAATGATACATTTGTTATACATTGCTAACACCATTAGAGTTATTGAAAGCAAAACACATATATAAACCAAAAACGGAGAGATAACAACTTCAGATGATCTTTTTGGCTCTGGACAATCAAATGCAGAGATATTTCTTTGTGTCTGTCAGTTTTGTCCCTTTTTGTGTTTGGTTTCAGGGACAAGAGGCTTGACGCAGAGTTTCGGCTTTGTGCTAACGAGTTTATATGGAAGCACTGAAACAGCAGCTACGAAGGAGCCATTTGGTATTCTCGAAAGCGGTAAAAGTTCCACCAGAACACATAACTGCACATTTTTACTCCAATCTTCAGGACATTATAAACGGGATGATGCAACAAGGTTTGATTTTTTTCTTTATGCATATTACCTCTGGTGATTTGAGATCCACAACTGAATCTGGTACAATGTCTTTCACTCCAGCTGCCACAGTTTCAAAGCATTTGCTGCGTTCCAGCAAAGGACATTTATCCATAACCTCTGATGCTTTCTGAATCTTTCCTCTTGTCTCCTCCACACCTCTTCGCTGATACCCAGCTGCAAACTATATGGTGGTATATGGTAAATAATCGTCACCATAAATCTAACAATAAACTTGATATATACTCCATTAAAACGGAAACTTGATTCTATAGACGATCTCTTTATTACCTTCACGGGTTTTGATAGTGTATTTTCTTTATCATCGACAAACCGTCTAACAAGCTTCGATACTGTTTCCTGAAGTTCTTTCTCTGTTAAACCACAAGTAGCTTGAACAGGGAATATCCGATGGCACCAGCTGCATCATTTAAATCACAAAAGACTTGTTTATCATGAAAAGATGCTTACATCAACGGAATTTGAGAAGATAGTGACCAAAAAGCAGAGTGACATAATAAGTTCATGGCCAGATGATTCAAAAGAATGAAATAAGTCTGACATGTAACAAAAACCACTCTTTGAGACTATTATTAAAACACAACTTATAAGCATACTTATTTAAAGTAGAGTTAAATTCTTAGGCAAGTGATAGTGATAAAGGTTGTTTCCAATGGAGAACAGTCAACACAATAAAACTTAGTTAGAATGACAAAAGACTAGCTAACTAACTAATATGTTACCAGATTCGTTTATTCTATTGCACGGAATTAAGAAGAAAGACTTACATGGGTGCCTTCGTAGCTCTAGATTCCATGCACTGAAAGACTCTTGACACAATACTTGTTGTATCGGGAGAGCTTTCAAGAGGGGAAAGTAAAAAGAAGCAAGCCACTCTTTGTCAGCTTAACCAATGACATGAGAGGAATTATGTTCTTCATTTATACTTTCTTTGGCCAATATGAGATCCTCCGCATTTGGATTTCCACCTAAACAAGTCCCAAAAAGAGAAAAAAAAGACAAATCATAAGCACAACCCAGAAACTGACTATGCTCCTCCTTAAACGAATGTTACCTGTTTCCTGCAAGGCAGCATTCTCAAGAGGTATGTTCTTCCCTTCGCTTTCCTCTATCTTTTGTGCACAAACTTTCTGTCTTTTTGATGCCGCATTCATATCAGAAGACTTTAGAACTTCAGCTTTCTCCTCAAGCATGGAGCCAATATACTGAACAAATCAAAAATTGATTTCGGTAGACAAGCTGAACTTATGAGAGACCAAGTAACTTTCTAACACATACAACTAATAAATTGGTGTTCCATCATTCAGAGCAATATGATGGATCAATGTGATATACCTTTCCAAGGATGGACATGACCTCTTTAGTAGCACTTTTCTCCCTCTCTGATAAGAGGTGAAAACAGAAACAGATTAACCCTAAACCCTGAATCGACTCTCGTTAAACCAAAAAAAATATCATATTCTTCAATCCAATACACATATTCGAAATGCCCACAACTCAAATACTCGGAGACAATCGAGGAATTTGAAAATTTTAAGGTCATGGACGCAAAAGGAAATTAAGACTGAGAAACAAAAGAGTATGATACAAAGAGTATTGGAAGATGGATCATACTGATGGTGCAGGTGACGAGAAACCCGGAATGAGAATGATGAAGCAAAGACGAAGGAGCTTTGTAGTCGAACCGAGGGATACTTATGATGCTGGCGTGTTGCTCCCATGGAGTCAATATTTCAGCTTCCTCTCCTCTTTCTCTTTTCTCACACACGGGATCTTTCTCAAATATTCTACCTACGTCGTCTACTTCTTCTGCAGCAGCCATTGTCACTGTCTATCAAATGCCAGAGGTTAACTCAAAGTCTTCAGCTTTTTCTACTGGTATTTATGTTCCAGTTGGACCAAAAAAAAAAAAAGAGAGAGATCGAGAAAAAAAAGAAGTTTGAGCCCTTACATTGGATTCAGCGGTTCGGAATGTACGATTGCGTTTCAAAACCCTGAAACGCAACGCTTAAACGAACGCTACTTTAAACAGCTAAACTCTGAGGCGGTGAGGCCTACCGGAGACAGAACAGTAGAAACATCGTACGAGGTCCAGTTCAATTACTCAAGAACCTGCGAGTGTAGGAGAGGAAAGAGATGCAGGTACTTGGATGGAATCTAGTTCGGAGAGTATTAAGAACTCAGGTAATGCTTTCAAGTCATGTTTGTTCGATGATTTGGCCTCAATTTTCTTTTGTATGCCAGGCGAGTATTGTCTCATATAGTTCGTCATCATACTCTGTTCTTAAAGATTTGTATGAATTTGAGGATCAAAGCTTGAATTTTGGACAAAAAGTTTCACTTTTTGGTGGAATTGACTATCTATTAAATTTACAGAAATCCTGAGATTTGATTGCAGAGAGTAGTTGACCACACCGTTCTAATTACTGGATTGCATCTCTTCATCCTGTTCAATTATCTGCACTACTACTTAAATCGACATGTACTTTAGGCTGAGGATACATTTTGTTTATGAAATGGGGTTTCAGGTCAGCACTCGCTATGCATATTCCACTCAAAGGCTCAGAAACATTGGTCAGCCAACTCCAGCATCGCATCCTCATGTAACTTTCATGTGCTATACTTTTGAATATGTTCTTTTGGATTTGCAAATGCTTTATATGCTCTGATGGTTCACTCTTCCCCAACAGTTAATGGCGGAAGGAGAGGTCACGCCTGGAATAAGAATTGAGGAATACATTGGTAGAAGGAAGAAACTTTTCGAGCTTCTTCCTGAGAACAGCTTAGCCATCATTTCATCAGCCCCCGTGAAGATGATGACAGAAGTTGTTCCATACACGTTCAGACAAGAGGCTGATTATTTGTACTTAACTGGCTGCCAACAACCAGGTGGTGTGGCTGTTTTAAGCAATGAACACGGTTTATCTATGTTCATGCCAGAATCAACTCCTAAAGTATGCCCATCTATTAGAACATATATTCTGTACACAGAGTGATTTTAATTTCTGGCTGACGATTTAGAATTTTTGATCTGTGATGTAGGACATTGCTTGGGAAGGAGAAGTAGCTGGAGTTGATGCAGCGTCTGACGTCTTCAAAGCAGAACAAGCATATCCGATAAGCAAATTACCTGAGGTAACTTATATTTTTGCCCTAAGTGGCCTCCCTTGTAAAATTTCTTATGTTCTTGACTTTATTACTTCTATACCACAGCGTTTGTTTTATTCTCACTCTTTATGTACAGATTCTTTCAGACATGATAAAAAATTCTTCGAAAGTGTTTCATAATGTACAAGCGGCCTCACAAAGACACACTAACTTGGTTGAGTTTCAAAAGTCAGCATCTCTTGGCAAAGTGAAAACTCTTTCAAGTTTAACACATGAGTTGAGGTTAATTAAATCACCTTCGGAACTCAAATTGATGAGAGAGTCTGCATCTATTGCTTGCCAGGTATCCTGAACTCTTTTTTTACTTAAAATAAGAAGCTAGAGATTTAGTGAGAATTTAAGATGGTGGAGGAATTCACAAGAGAAAATGGGACAAGGAACACACATATAAGTTCTCAAGCCATGGCTGAATTAAACAATTCTGGTTGCTTAAGTGTATTAGATTGTGATTGCGAGCTGTTCATGAACAGCCTCTTCTGACAGCAGTATCGTGCTCAATGATAAGCCAGTGTTACTCTATTTCAAACTTTACGTTTGTCTTGTGGCGATAGCGACAAAAAGGAACATAGAGGCAATAAAACGTCATGAACCATTCACTAAATATTAGTTAAGATAATTACTATTGCAAACGATGGCTGTATGTAGTGATATGGATATTTTCTTTCTCAGAGTCTTCTGAAAACCATGCTACATTCAAAAGGGTTTCCTGATGAGGGCATCTTATCAGCCCAAGTTGAATATGAGTGTCGGGTAAGGGGTGCTCAGCGAATGGCGTAAGTCTCGACATTTTTCTGTAGTCCGTAAATTTATTTGAGGGCTCTAGATTTTTCATACTACGATAAAGTATTTCTTATTCTGATGACACGAAAAAGGTCTCTTATTTATTTTCTTATTCCTCAGATTTAATCCTGTAGTTGGTGGCGGATCTAATGCCAGTGTTATTCACTATTCACGAAATGATCAGCGAGTAAGTTTGACAAATCCTTATTTGATTACCAATCCAGAGATGTTCTTGAAGCCAGTATCTTCTTTTCTTAATTATCTGCAGATAAAAGATGGCGAGTTTGTCTTGCTGGACATGGGTTGTGAGTTGCATGGTTACGTTAGTGACCTTACTCGGACATGGCCACCTTGCGGAAAATTTAGTCCTCTTCAGGTTGATGGTCTGCTGTCTCATTTCTTATCTTCTTTTATTCGGTAGCTGAATATTCTTTTATGTACGTTTGTGAATAGCCGTTGGTGTTTGGATGATCCAACCTAGAGATAAAAAGATGAAAATCAGTTGCTCGAGTTTTTTGTGAATCATTGCTTGATTTCACGATTATGTTGAGACAAAAAGATGAAATCAGTTGTTAAGCTGCTTCCTTAAACTTTTCCCAGTCAATTTTTATTATATAGAAGATCAAAATATTGATACTTGTGTTTTTTTCCAGGAAGAGCTGTATGATCTTATACTTCAAACAAACAAAGAATGCATAAAACAATGCAAGCCTGGTACAACTATCCGCCAACTAAATGCATATTCGGTAAGATTAACTTATCGTAAGGCTTATCTTTGTGCTTGAGATGTATCAAACACAAAACATGTCCTGTACAATTCACTTTTGTTATATAATGCAAATGAAAGGAATTCAAGTAGAAGGCGGGTCTACAAATATTTCAAAAGCACTTAACACTTAAGAGCTTTATTTGCCAGCAAATGATGCTTGAACTCAGATGATGTTTTGTTGTTTTGCAGACCGAGTTGTTGTGCAATGGATTGATGAAAATGGGCATCTTAAAGAGTCGTAGACTGTATCACCAACTGAATCCGACCTCCATAGGTATGCCTTATTGATCCTCGATCACATTAGCTTATTGGTTTGTTCATCCAATCAAATATTGTAAATTGGTATCTTTGGTATCAACTAAGCTTGGTTGGCGTGTAGATGATAACATCCTTTAATCGTTCCTCATTGTACTGTATAAAAATTATCATTGTAACCAGAAACACAAAAATACAATGTATGGTTGGGGTAAAACTTATCTAACAGTGTTCTCGTGTGATTCATAAAAAGGTCACTACCTTGGGATGGATGTGCATGATTCTTCTGCTGTGGGATATGACCGTCCTTTGCAACCCGGTTTTGTAAGTAATACTACACTTTCGAGTCTTGGCTTTGTAGGGAATCCAAATTGAGGCTTTATAAAATCTGCACCTGATACTTATTCTACTGCCTCAAAACACTGCTTGTTGATGCTAGTCCATCAAATCCGAAGTGTGCCCTTGGATTACTAATCTTTGAAGTTTACTGATTTATCAAATGCTGGCATTGGGGCCTTACGTTTGAATCAGATGGTTTTGATGATGTTGTTGACAGGCTACAACATATCAAATGGACTGGTTTTGGTATTTGCTAGATATTATTATATACACCAGATGCTTGATTTCAATGATGATTGGACAGGTAATCACGATTGAGCCAGGAGTCTACATTCCACCTTCATTTGACTGCCCTGAAAGGTACAAAATGCTCTCTATAACCACTACGCAACTTCGTATAAAAAATCTTGGTTTGTAGGAATATTTTGCATCCAAAAGTATCAAACTGTGTACATCTGAGTGATTAAACTTCAAATCAAGCGCTAGACATGATATGTTCTATCTGACAAGTTATATATGGTTAGTATTGAGATTGCTTGGAAAAATAAATCGTTGTTTGCAGATTCCAAGGGATTGGGATAAGGATCGAGGATGAAGTTCTGATCACTGAGACAGGCTACGAGGTGCTGACAGGGTCAATGCCGAAGGAGATCAAACACATAGAGACATTGTTAAAGAATCACTGCCATGAAAACGTTGCCCAAAGCCTAGCCAGTTTCTCTTCTTAATGTTGCATTCGAATTGTAACTCAAGAACATTGTTGAGAGCTATATACTGTATAATTTGAGAATTCATAATACTTCCTTACATTTTGACTCAGAGTGTTTCAGAGCGTTATAGAGAAATCATAATTCAAGCATTCTAAAGGAAGGTGACAAATCACAATCAACAAGTTAGAAGTTGGGACTCTTCATTTATATGGCTTGACCAAGATGGTTTCTTAATATAAAAGAAAAAAACAATTAGTTTGTGGGAACCCTGATACGTAACACATAACGTGGAGGAAATAGACGTTTGTGCAATGCGAATTCATACCAAAAATAATTGAGGAAGTCGGTTACTGGTTAGCAGGTGAAGAGACGACTGTAAGATGATAAGCACTGCATTTATATAGCTTGGGGCCTTGGGCCATGCACAGTCATTTATACATATTAAAATACTAGTAATCGTCATTATTACTGCGATGATGATTGCCATGATCATATATATGATCATGCAAGATATTATAACCCAAAACTGAAAAGAGATGACACGACGTTTCAATAATTACATATTCACTCAGAAACCTGCCCAACCATGCCCATTAATGTTTTTACATGCACCTCATCCATATTGATATGAAATTATAACTCAAGATTTTACCATTCATATCTTGTCTTTTCGTGGATGATGATATTTCATCCATAATTCAAACTCAATATGTATTCTAATTTGGTCTATGCGTGTATGATGATGAAATTATAACTCAATATGTATTCTAATTTGGTCTATGCCTGCATCTCTTGTATGCAAGAAAACATGAGGTCTTATACTAAGTTTGTTTTAACCTTACAACTTTCTGGAACCAGCTTGTATCTTATTTAATTATCTTATTGAATGTCTTAATTAACGTTTCAAGCTCTCTATTTCTTGTAGTAAAGGGACAAGAGATCACGTCGTTATCCATAGTTATGGGTTTTGTTTTCACTTTATTAATTTGGATTGGTCTGACTTTAATACCAAAACTAATAAACCATTTGCTAAAATAGTAGCAACTCAAAGGTATGTCGTCATTCGGACTGGCTTTGACGTCCAATAAATAGCATAAATCCAGTGGCAATCTTGGTAATTAAGATCAGGAAACCAAGGGCAAAGATACGACATCTCACCTTTATATCACAAGGCCAAGTCCCTTACCTCTCCACAACATACAACTTCAGCTTTGAGAGAAAGCCAACACTAAAAACACCAAAGATACAAAGAAAAACCAGAGCAAAGAAACAGAGATGGGTTTAGTTACAGAGGAGGTGAGAGCTAAGGCAGAGATGTACACCGGAGATGAGATATGCAGAGAGAAGACAAAGTGTTTCCTCAAAGAAATCTCTATGCCCAATGGCTTATTACCATTACAGGATATTGAAGAGGTTGGGTATGACAGAGAGTCAGGTGTTGTTTGGCTGAAGCAGAAAAAGAGCATCACTCACAAGTTTGAAGCGATCGATAAGCTTGTCACCTATGCAACTGAGGTCACTGCTGTGGTTGAGACCGGGAGAATCAAGAAGCTCACTGGAGTCAAGGCTAAGGAGCTTCTTATTTGGGTCACTATCAATGAGATTAAAACCGAGGACCCGCCTACCAAAATTACTTTCAAAACACCGACAACACTGTCCCGAACTTTCCCAACCTCAGCTTTTACAGTCCCAGAGGAAATGGAACCTGCCAAAGAAGATCCTGTCAAGGAGAAGAACAGTGAAGCCACCGAGGTCAACGAGGCTGTTGCAATCAAGGAGCCTGTTGCTGTCAAAGAGGCCTAATCAAGCCTCTGCTTCAGCAGTTAAAACTTAAAAAGAGAGCAGAATACTTTTAAGTTTACTTCAAGAAATTCGAACCAATCCAGAAGAGTTAGTGTTTCTCACTGCTCTTTACTCTTATGTATTACCGTATTACCTACTACTTGTTGCTGCTTGTTTTACCTGTAATAAGATGTCAAAAATCATCCGTAATTATATACAAACTACATCAAAGCTGGTTCTGTATGTTACTTCAAGAACATGGGAAACCTCTAAACAAACAAACAAACGTGAGAGCTTACTAACATTAAAATTTTCTATATCCGCAGTTTTCTTACATAGACAAAGTTTAAAAGCAAATAAAGGAATATCTATGGAAGCTTAAGATCTTCAAGATTACACTTGGAAACCTCTGATCTTTGTAAAAAAGAATTTTGCACCATACCTACTAGTAAAGCTATACGAACAATATTTGCCGATAGGCTCCTCAGCCTTTCAAATAGAAAATTGGAAGTTACTTTACAGCCACGCATTCCCTCAAGCATCTTGCAAGCTACAAAAACCACGCGAATCATTTACAACTAATAGACCTACACTGAGATTTTTTCAAGATGGGTAACAACCTCAAAAAATTTCTCACAAAGGTTGAAATGTGTACATACCCACTTAATGGCTGGTTTTGAAAGGATGAATGATTTACAGTTTATCCTAAATTAGGTAGACAGCCAGTAACATCATTCATATGCATTGACTGCAGCACAATGGGCATGGCTTTCAAGTACCCAATTCAGGACAAATATGACCACATACAACAAGCATGAGAGTACCAATGTGCTTGGCAGTCGCCACAAAATAATGGATATGTCCTTCCCATTCACATGGGCCGTAGGTAAGATGATGAAAGCCGTAGGTAAAATAATGACCTATCTCTTTCAAATAGATATTTGACGATAAAAGAATCAACAAGGCAAGAAAATAGCCTTGAAGCAATCAAGTAATCAAAGCCTTATGAGTAGCAGTATCTTATGGAAAATCAACAATATATCAACTGGTTTTTGCATCTTAGTCAATCACTATAACTGCAATCATCTACAAAAGCGTGGGAACATCGGTGTTAACACTAAGGATGCAAAACTTTCAAATAACAGAAACTTGAGATCCCAAAATCTTGATGTGTTATCCAGTTCAATTACACCGTCTAAGACTGAAAAATAATGACAGCAACGGCATCAGTAAAAGCTTGATGATAAACTGGAATTAAAGGTCGACCGATGCTGACAAATATGATATAGGAGCAAATAACAAAGGTAAACATTATAAAAGGAGTTGATTGCTTTAGAAGAATACCTTAGAAGATGTTATCCACTTCCCATCAATCCATTCCTGATGTAGCCTTAGTTGAGAATGATGAAATTTTAGCACCTCTTGAGTCTTCTCAAACTGAACTAGGTAATTTGTCTTTGCAAGAACCTTCATAATCACTCCAACCCACCATCCATCGTTATACAAAGCATTAACTTTGTCACGCTTCTCGAACAGACTAACCATGATCCTCTCTGGTGGTTGCGGCCTTATCTGTGAAACATTAACCTCTTCTCTCAAAGGCTCTTTGCCATCTTCAGCTTTTAAATTATCATATTCTATCAGGCATTTGTCAATTCCTCTGTATTCAATAAATTTTGCAGGAAACCAAGAATCTTCAAATCCTTCTTCCTCACTGCTAACTTCAACTGGAGTTTCAATGCTTAACTCATGCTTCTCAGTTGCTTTCCTAGGTCTCACGTTCTGATTACATGGAACTGTCTGCACATCCAAGATACAAAAAAAAAACTTTAGTAACTCATATATGATGAAAAAATATGTTTCACATAAGGAAAAATGTGAACTTTCTGGAGTTCAATAATCTTATAGAACCTTTGCCCTCTTTGTCTCTCCTCTTTTAAGTGGTCGTTGCCAGGTCCCATTAATCCAGTCTTTATGAAAACGAAGACCCTGCCTTCCAAAGCGCATCTTTTCTCCTGATTGGCTAAAAAATATACCAACTGTTCCATCCTTTAAACCCTCTTTGACAACACCTACCCACCAGCCGTCATTGTAAAATGCATCAATCTTGTCCCCAACAGAAAAATCTATATCCTCGTCACTTGGTGGTGGTGGCCTAATGTGCAGAAAATCGGTTTCTTCTCTCAAAGGCTCTATGCCATCTTCTTCTCTCAAGTCTCGGTACTCGACAAGGTATTTGTCTTCGCCAATGCGTTCAATGACTTTAGCTACAAACCAAGACCCCTTGAAACCTTCCTCATCGCTGCTAACCTCAACAAGTGTTCCACTCGAAGAAAACAATTGTTTCGCGATTTCTCTGGCCGTTTCCGGATCAACTCGGGCCAAAATATCCTGCATTTCATTACTGTCATGAATCAAAGTGCACTCTGATATCGCCGTAACGTAAAAGATGGAAGTGCGAGAATTTAAAGTTATAGTGATACAACATACTCTACTAGAACCAAAGTAAGACTCTCCAATTGAGTATACAGAAAAAAAAAAGAGAAATTAAGGTTCTCAAACACTAATATTATCAGAATAGCAAGTGTCATTGCAATGCACAGAAGTCAGAAGACACAAACAAAGCATAAAGAATGTC
Source organism: Lepidium sativum (assembly GCA_023374145.1). Classification (NCBI taxonomy): domain Eukaryota; kingdom Viridiplantae; phylum Streptophyta; class Magnoliopsida; order Brassicales; family Brassicaceae; genus Lepidium; species Lepidium sativum. The sequence goes on from JAKUCM010001556.1 coordinate 11,285, forward strand.
TTACCTCGTCATCGTCCAGGCTGTCTTCTTCCTCTGCCTCGTCCTCTTCTGTTTCCTCTAATGGCGGCTTCCAAGCTCCATCTACCCATTCCCTATGAAATCGTAATTCATCTTTCCTAAACTTAATCTGTTCCCTGGAACTCCTGAAGAATACACTGAATTTCCCATCACCCAGAACCTCCGTCACAACCCCTTCCCACCAACCGTCATTGTAATACGCGTCGACTTCTTTCCCAACCGCGATTTCCATCTTTTTCTCCCTCTCAGACATCGGCGGCAGAGGAGGACGAAGCTGACTCATGTAGACAATTTCCTTAAGAGGCTTTTTCCCCTCTTTGTCGAAGAAAAGCGTCTTGTACTCCACCTCAAGTTTGACGAAATCCTCATCTGAAGATGGATTGGTGATTACCTTTCCCGAATACCACGAGCCACGGAACCCAACATCATCGGAACTGATTTCCACGGCGGAGCCAGGTTTTAGATAAGAAGGTAGAGGCTTTCGATTCGCTCTCGTAATCACGGAATTATTGGGAGCTTTCCTCTTCTGCTTTGCCGGAGATGAAACCCCAAGAGATCGGCGAGGCCGGAATGACATGGCAAGCGAGTGACTATCCTGAAATACAAAGTTGGCGGGAAGAATGCGAGGATCCAAGAAAACTATTAGCTTTTTAGGGTTTCAGTGAAACAATTAAATCAGTTTAAAGTTTTGCATTTGTGATCAAAATTGAAACCTTTTGTGTAACACCCTCCCGATTTATTAGGAGAACAACAATCCTGATAAGAGAAAATAAAGAGGGTTTGGTTTAGTATAAATACGGAGGATCACTTCTACCCACTAAAACGCAAAGTTCTAACCTAATTTACATATTGTTCATTCTATTCATATAGACCATACATATAAAATTGATACTTTTCAACAAATTGTACCAATTAGATTGGATTACGAGTAACAGCCAAATTCACAAACAATATCAATTCAACCCTTTTCTACAATGGTTTGGTGGGAGACAACAATTAGTACCTTCGATTCTCTCTAACTCTTTCTTCTAAAATCACTACTACTTTCTCCGCATGGACTACTGATTAGCCATGGGCATTTAGGTATCTGATCAGGTCTGAATCGGATAGTTCGGTTCAGTATATTGAGTACGGGTAAGGTTTTGTATTTTTTTCTAAAACTTAAATTATATCCGAACATATAAGAATTTTGGATCGGGTATGGTTCGGGTACAATTCAGATATTCCAAAACTCTGAATCGAACATTTATATTTCAAGAGAATTTAACCTGGTATATGTGACCATTTTATCAAATAACTTTAAAATATGCTAAATTGTTAACCAAAGGCCCAACATGATTAATCCGGCCTACTAAGGCTCATTTCCTAATTACGAACTCTGTTAATTAGCGCGAAATCAGAGACCCGAGCTGAATCAACAGAACAATTAAATGGCAGTGCGGATTGTGCTGCACTAATTAAGAAGTACTTAATGACGAAATCAATTAGCATTAATGAAAAAGATCACATAGCACAGATAAAAGGGACATGCCGTGATATGTAAAAGAGGATCTTTTTCTAGAAAATTGAGCTCGGCTTTGACAAAGAAGTGATCTTGCTGATTTGCTAAAGTTTAGTTCTCGATATTGTATTCCCGCAAACATTTTGTAATCTCATTTTCATTTTCTAATAGTAAACTGTTTTCAGCATAAACATAAACCATAGAATTACAAGACTTGAATCTTAACAAAAACAAAAACAAAGAGTTTTAACCTAAAAAGCAACAACCAAAATTTAAAACAGTAAGAGCTACGAGTCTAACAGAGGAAGCAACCAAATGTGATTAATAACCTGAGAACAAAAATATTTAAAACAAGAAAAAAGTAAATGAAGAAGCAAGAGTTACTCTGCAACATCTACAAAATAAAAAACGTAGTTTAGCTTAACATTTCAGTAGTTATATGTGTTGGGAATGTCCTGCAATCATTTGTACTTACTCGTGTGGTCGGTTCTAACATCGAGATTAGACAAAGTCATATGGTACTAGGGGTTGTAATGGCTTGCTAGAGTCCACTTATAATCTGTGAGTTGAGATACTCACTACTAATACTATATGATCCTATTGGGTCACACACCTAAGCAAATTGAGACAATTCAATAGGGAATAATCATTATAGGAATGATTCATGACTTGGGCATAATAATACATGGTTTTGGATCAGAACATGTGTGTTTGGGCCATGCCTAAATTAATCCTAATTCAACTAGGAATAAATTAGGTGTTTTGGGATGGGCCTAAACTAATCCTAATTCAACTAGGAATTAATTAGGTGTTTTGGGTTGGGCCTAAATTAATCCTAGTTCAACTAGAAATTAATTAGTTTAACTTAAACTCCCTATATATATTGATATAGGGCACGAGTTTGAGGTGTGAAGAAACCCTAGTCGCTCATTGCACAAGTCGAAACCCTAAGATAATTGCACACAAAGTTCTAGCAGACTTCTCTCCTACTTGCGTGCGTGTGGACTGTCAATAGAGGTGCTACACTTGGAGCACTTGCTGATCTTATACATGATCTTATCTCCGCTGCACTAACCAAGCTTCAGGTATAATTGATTCCCCTACTTATCATATTCAATTAAGTTAATACAAGACCTAGGGCTTAGGGTTTTGCTAGATTAGTCAATTGATAATTATCGAATTTGCTTAAAAACCTAACAGTGGTATCAGAGCCAGGTTGTATTCTTATTGAAATCTGATGTTTTCATGCTTGATTGATTAATTGAAAGTTTGTTTTAATTGAATTAGAATAACATGATTAGGGTTTTGATGAAATAAAAAATCAGAGTTGTTTGTATTATTGCCGAAATCGAAAATCAGAGTCGGTTGTAATCTTATTGAAATATGATGTTTTCAGCCTTGATTGATTGATTAAAAGTTTATTTAAATCGAATTAGAATCGCCTGATTAGGGTTTCATTGAAATAAAAAATTAGGGTTTATGTTTTCAGGGTTCTGATGTGATAAACCAAAATAAAATATAACCTAATTTAAAATAGCTCTGAATAATCCGGTTTAATAAGATTAGACCGGATCTTGTTTTCTCGCAATTGGTTTTAAAAAAATTATACCAAGTTGGAGAAGAACCAGCAGGTGCCAACCGGCACAGGGTCATGATTAAGAAAAAAGAGAGGAGGAATCGAACATTACTTGACATGGTTCGATCAATGATGAGTCACACTGATCTTCCGTTATCCTTTTGGGGATATGCTCTAGAAACTTCTGCGTTTACACTGGATAGAGTGCCATCAAAATCAGTGGCAAAGACACCATATGAGATGTGGACGAGAAAAATTCCCAATCTATCTTTCCTGAAGATTTGGGGATGCGAGGTTTATGTGAAACGATTAATATCCGATAAACTTGCACTGAAACCAGATAAATGCTTCTTCGTTTGTTATCCGAAGGAAACCAAGGCATACAATTTCTACAACCGAACCGAGAACAAAGTGTTTGTTGCTCGACATGGTGTTTTTCTTGAGAGAGAGTATCTTTCTAAGAAAAACAATGGGAGTAAAGTACAACTCGAAGAAATTCGAGAGCTACAGGAAGCTGCTCAATCCGTACAGGAAGAGTAGCAGTTAGACTCGCAAGATGTTGTCGAATCAACACTTGTAGAGCGTGAAGTTCGCAGATCCATTAGAATCTATCATGAACCCGAGAGATATCTGAGATTCCTCGTGACTGAAGGACATTATTTGTTGATCGTTGACAATGATGAACCTGCAAACTTCAAAGAAGCAATGATGGGCCCTGACTCCGAAAAGTGGTTAAAGGCCACACAATCCGAAATGGGACCCATGTCAGAAAACTAAGTTTGGTCGTTGGTCGATTTACCTCATGGTGCGAAAGCAATCGATTTTAAATGGGTTTTCAAGAAGAAAATTGATGTGGATGGTAACATACAGATTTATAAAGCAAGACTGGTAGTTAAGGGTTTCAAACAAGTTCACAGTGTTGCTATGATGAAACTTACTCTCCATTTGCTATGCTTAAGTCTATTCAGATTCTCCTAGCGACTGCTGCTCATTATAATTATGAGATTTGGGAAATGGATGTCAAAACCGCATTCCTAAATGGTATCCTGGAAGAGGATGTGTACATGACTCAACCCGAGGGTTTTGTTGATCCTAAAATTGATGGGAAAGTGTGCAAACTTCACAAATCCATTGATGGATTGAAGCAAGCATTAGGGAGTTGGAATCTTTGTTCCGATGTATGAATTATTTCATTCCCTAGTCAATGGTTATTAAAGTGGGATACTAATAACGAGATATACTAGTATGTGAGGTGACTGATGACTAAGTTTCATGGAGTCATTGATAATAAGTATCAAGTCAATCACATAGATGTGTGTCAAATGAACATAGCATCGAAAAAGACCCGCTATGAGAACTCAGCGAGATCGTATAATGAGTGTCATAAGAGATTCTCATACGACTATAGAGCATAGTCCTTAGACCTGAGTTCATGCTTATTTCTTGCACATGAATTGGTATGTTTTGAAAAATTTCAAACGCCAACCGTAACTGGTGGTTATAAAGGAATTTGTCGGGCAGATCATGAAATGTGAGAAAGGAACAGAGGATGGAACAAGATGGAATTTGTCCCTCCTATATACGGGAGAAATATATCTCTGGGCCCTTCGGAAGATTAGATACTGTAAAATGCATGGCCGTGCTCAAACAAGGTGATAGACGCTTGTTTGCTCTATCAGTACAAATTCAAGTTTGATAACATTGATCTAGCTCATTAAAATAAGGATGACACGAACTCTTGCCTTAGAGCAGATAGAGATATTGAGACAAAGGGATTGTGATTTTGGGAATATATGATTCCAGTACAAGTGGGAGATTGTTGGGAATGTCTTGCAATCATTTGTACTTACTCGTGTGGTCATATCTAACATCGAGATTAGACAAAATCATATGGTACTAGGGGTTGTAATGGCTTGATAGAGTCCATTTATAATATGTGAGTTAAGATACTCATTGTTAGTACTATATGATCCTATTGGGTCAAACACCTAAGCAAATGGAGACAATTCAATAGGGAATGATCATTATAGGAATGATTCATGACTTGGGCATAATAATACATGGTTTCAGATCATAACATGTGTTTTGGGCCATGCCTAAATTAATCCTAATTCAACTAAGAATTAATTAGGTATTTTGGGCTAGGCCTAAATTAATTTCAATTCAACTAGGAATTAATTATGTGTTTTGGGTTGGGCCTAAATTAATCCTAGTTCAACTAGGAATTAATTAGGTTAACTTAAACTCCCTATATATATTGATATAGGGCACGAGTTTGAGGTGTGAAGAAAACCCTAGTCGCTCATTGCACAAGTCGAAACCCTAAGAGAATTGCACACAAAGTTCTAGCAGACTTCTCTCCTACTTGTGTGTGTGTGGACTATCAATAGAGGTGCTACACTTGGAGCACTTGCTGATCTTATACATGATCTTATCTCTGTTGCGCTAACCAAACTTCAGGTATAATCGAGTCCTCTATTTATCATATTCAATTAAGTTAATATAATACCTAGGGCTTAGGGTTTTGCTAGATTAGTCAATTGATAATTACAATTAAAAACCTAACAATATGTAAGAAAAAATCATATGATGTTGTTGCTATACCTTATGAAAGGAAGTGTAGGTAATAGAAAGCTAATTGGTCCATTGTGAGGAATTGACACTTGAAAGCAACTAAAACAAATGAAAACAAAATTGAATCCAGTAATACTACATTGTATCACACACAATGGAATCTATAGTCTTAGTTTATAACTATAATACATTTGTAACGAAATTCAACATTCTCCAATTCTCATGTTACTCAAAATAAGTAAACAAACAATTTACTAAAAATTGAGTTGTATTAAGTCGTATACAACTAGAATTAAAGGAAAACAACCTAGAAAATAAAATTGAAGGACACAAAATCAAAACGTAACCTTAATTTCAAAATTGTAACTCTAAATTGAAAAAAAAAACTAAATAGTTTTACCAAAATTGAGTCATATAATCATCTATAACACAAAGATTTCAAGCAATAAACGAAAAACTAAATCAATTAGAAGAAAAAATCGTTAAAAAAAAAGCATAGACATGAGACCAAATTCTAAAAGACACTAAGACAGTACCAAATTGTATGAATTGTTTATGTGTTTCCAGTCTTAAATAAGCAAAAGAAATCTAGATTAAAAACTTTAAAGTTACGACATACGCTTCATTATCTAAACTCTAGAGCACGCTTTGGCAAAAGTAGAAGAAACAAGGAAAAGATGCTTCGTTATCATGTCATATTTCACTTCTCATTTATTATACAAATCACACCTAAGTCATAACTTATAAACCAGTCATTCATTAATGTTCAGTTAAGTTCAGATTAATATCGGATATCGGGTTTTTCCCAAACCCGATATTTGAATTACTCTAAAGCTGAAACCCATTCGAATTTTTTGCTAATATTTGAACTCGATTCGAACAGATTTTTTTGGGTCGGGTTTAGATTCTGGTCCGAGTAACAGGTTAAATCCCCATGACTACTACTGATGCAATCCACTCCTCAAATACAACTGCAAATAAGACACACTCTAATCCAACATGCTTTATCCTATGGAAGAAAATGGTTTCTTTCCGTATCCACTCAGAATAAAACATCATGCATTCAATCTTTCTATATACTCTTTTCAATAGAAAAGAACGTCTAATAGTTTCGGCTCTTTCATTGACTTTTTCCTATCATATATTTTCTTTGTTTCTTATACAATCACAAAACATCTTTAAGACGTCCATCATCAAATGATTAACCACATAATAACCTAAATCTTCTAACACAACACACCACTAGCGATCACACAAAAAAACATATAATTTTCTATCAAGCAACCTAACTCTAGCAACTACCAATATTCTTATCCAAAGGAGTAAACAATCCAAAGATTAGGAAAACTCTTAAATGGCTCCACATATCTCATTCTTATCTTAGTTTAGACTAAAAAAAAGGGAAAAAATAGATTTGAGTCTTGAAACGAGATTTTTTAATAACTGTACCTCTGAATATGTATGAGTAAATTGATCTGAAAACTAGATCTTTGGAATCTTTTAAGAGTATGTTTATCTTTTTATGCTTTCTTCTATCTCGCCAGAAAACAACGTTTTAAATATTGTTACTTATGAATTAGATCTTCACAAATCTATTTTCGCAAAAGAATCATTACTATTTAACTATAACTCTGAATGATATTTCGTTTTCGGCTACACGTAGACTTTAGGATTGAAAAGTAACTCACCGATTTTTACCAAATTCTTATTCATATAGTCACTCTGTTTGTTCGGATCAAATCAAAGAACAGTAGAGATGACAGGTAAGATTTTGAGATTTCTTAGGGATTTTTAGATCTCCTGCTACTATATTATCTTTTTATTGGGTCTAATGGGCTGGTTCTACATTTCGAATGTGTCTGTAAGACCATCCACATCAAAGGTTCATGAAGGGTTCTTGGCTCAGGTTCCAAGAAATTTTTAATTAAAAAAAAATGTGAACAGTGAAGAGTCGGGTTTGCCAGAGAGAGCCTGCAAGAGCCGGGTTCGCCACGTGGCGAACCCTGATTAATTCGTTTTTTCATTTTTTTGTTTTTTTTTTAAGAACCCCTAGGGGTTCACTAATGTGGATGCTCTAATCATAGGTTTAATAGACGTTACTAGGGGATTGACCGGGCTACGCCCGGTTTTTAGTTTAGAAACATTTATGTGTAGTTTATTTGTTGGGTAACTTGTCAAATTTTGTGATTTGCGTTGTATTTCTGAAATGAAAGGTATGTGCATCAGAAATGGATAATTTTATTATTATTTGGAATGGAAAAATTAAAGATATGTTGCCCTACATATTGAACAATTTTTATTTGCGTTAAGCCAACTTATTATGCAATCATGGTGGTTGATGTGGTTGCAGGCTTGATTATTAATGGCATCTCGTCCTTTGAATGTTTGAAGGCAAATAGTGCAATTTTTCAGTTATGAGTTATAGTTATGAAGTAGACTTCAATCAGGATTCTGGTCTAGTTTTATTTATTATTTAAAGATCAAAGTACATGTGTGAAATTATTTGAAGACTATACTTATAATATTATCTGAAGAGCAATTTAAGAATATATCTTTTATGAAGTAATATTTATTTATAAAATTATGTCATTGAAATATCCAAACTGCATAAGATGTTATTCTTTTCGAATAATTAGATCGATAAGATACAATAACCTCAAATCCTTTTATAGTTTATCTAAATCAAGAGAAAGGGAACAAATTCTAGATATCAGAATTATTAGTTGAAGTGATTAAACGGAAAAATGACATGTATATAAGATATTCAACCCAATTATTTTGGATGGTATAAAAAATAAAAATAAAAATTAACTATGGACATTCAAAAGTGGTGAATATATAGTTTCAATAGAAGATTAAATAACTTCATCACTGTAAATGAACCAACATGTAATATGGACATTCAAAGGTCTTTCGAATTCGAATAACGAATATTAAGTTACATATTATATAGTCTTTGGTCCATGAATATATTTAAAATGTAAGAAAAAAACCTTTATTTTCAAATATTTTTTTTAACAAAATCGAAATGGACTTACTTAATAAAAAGAGATGAAGAATTGGACAAAGAAGAAGATTCAATTTCAGGTAATTAGAGAGTTTTGATTTATGAATGAAAAAATCTAGATATATAATAAATGGTTAAATTTTAGTATTTTTTCCAAATATATAATAATTAAATTATGCTATATAAGCTAATTGATTATATAATATATTATGAAAATTGTTTATTCTAAAGAAATTTTATTGTAAAGAAACCCCTATTTAACTTTTTTCTTTGACTCGGTTCATATTCAATTTAGGTTTTTCAAATATGTAAAAAAAGAAGAAGATAAATATTGTTCATCTTACCTTACAATAAATTCTTTTGTTTCATGCAATCTCTTTATCAACACATTATCTACGCCTTGGATTAGTGAAGCCATTTGCAGGTTTGTGTCATGATAGATTCAATAAACTTTGGATGACTTTATTAACGTATGCGTATATAACAAAACACAACATTTTGATAGTAATGAATATTGAGTGAAAGTAACTTTATAGAAAGGTGATCTCGTAGTAGTGCAATGTTAAACCAAAAAAGGGGAAATAAGGTGGAACTTATGAATAGTATGGAGGGACAGAAAATTGAAAATTTTTGTAACATTGAGAATGATTTTAAATTAAATCAAAGAAACAACTTGTAATGTGAGGTGAATAAGCTGGTTTAGTTTTCTAGACGGGGGCGCTTCTCGTTCTTCACGTCTTCATCTGATAATTTGTTTGGATGTGTGTTCCGAGCCTTGAAAAGAATTGCACAGTCAGCAGATATGGGGTTGTTTATTCTGGACGCCTCGTCGTTCAAGCCAACGTTGTTCGGAATAATACGGGAGACAGTGAAAGTTTGACGTGAAGCTAGGAAGTTGTACATTAACACTTTGATATGGAATTTGCAAGTTTGGCCAATAATGTGTTTTAAACTTTCAGGAGTTTTAGTTTTTAGTGCTTCATTGTTATCATCTCCCTGGGTAAAAGGTAACAAAGTTTGGTTATTATTTGTATGGAAGGTGTAGGTGTGTTTTTGAGGTGCAAGGGCATTGAATATACCTCAATTGAACTATTTATTTCCTGACATGTAGATAGATTTCTACACCTTATAAATTTTAATCGATGTAGAAAATATTGTATTTTTTTTTCTATTTTATATTTTACATAGTTTATTTTTATTTTTTTCTAATTTATATTTTTAGTTGAAGTGACTGCTTTTTGTTAGTCATTAAACAGATGATTAGTACCTAATTGGAAAAAAACAGCACTTGAAATTAGTAACCGCTACTACATCTACCAATCCTTTAAAAAAATTTATTTTGCTAGAACATCAAACCTAAGTAATATTATATGTAAGTTGAGTCATTTATAATAAAATAGTTTATTTTTCTTGACCACCAAATTGCAGTATTTTGATAAGTTAGTTAGTTTGATTATTCTTAAATAATATGTAAGTTTAGGTTTTACTACGTAAAATATTATTTATCAGTTTGGTCCTTTTTAATTGGTATTCAGATTATGGATAGTTTATTAAGTAGAAAATTATTTTTTTCATATTTTTTAAAAGAATCGTATTCTTTTTTGTTTGGTAATTTAGATAACTCTTCTAATAATTTTGGCCATAGGATACGATATATTATACTTCTAATCAATATATTGGTTTAGTATAGATTACAACATAATATAACTTAATTTGATGTGAGACTTTTGAATGTCCATATTATAGTATGTATTGTGATTAAGTAATTTTAATCAATATATTGGTTTAGTATAGAATACAATATAATATAAATTAATTTGATGTGAGACCTTTGAATGTCAATATTATAGTAAGTAATGTGATTCAGTAAATAATAACTGTCTTTCAATTTTTTTTATTAAAATGTAAAAAATTTCTAAAACAAAAGCTGATGTGGCAAGAAGATATGAGTGATGTGGCAAGAAGATATGAGTTTGAGAAAGATGAGTTGGATGGCTTAAAAGGTCTCAAAACCTTGTTTTTATTAGTACAAGAAAAAGGTTGAGCTATATACAAAACTTTTATTTAGTTATAGTACGACTATATGAGGAAGAAAGAAGAGCAATTGGCTTAAGAAAATCTCATCACTACAGAATTGTAATATAATATAGTATATAACTACTATATAGTATAGAACAGATAATGGATATGAAAGTATCGAAGTTACACATTTCTTTTTCTAAAACATTTTATCTCAATAACCTATTGGTCGGCAAAAGAATACAACAAATTATGGTTAGAGTGTTGCGTATGTGGGAAGTACGAAAATATAATCTCAAGGGCAATATTTTGAGCTTGGACATATTGTTTTTGGATGAAAAGGTATGTATTTTCACACCTTTCTGTTTTATTGACGTTTGTATTAGAAAGAGAGAAATATAACATGATTAGATGTAGTAAATCCTTGCAGGGAACTTTGATTCGAGGGTCAATCAATCATTCTCGGATAGGAAAATTCGGGAACCTGCTTAAGGAAGGAAATATATATATATACTCAACATGTTAGAAGTTGTTTACACGTCTGCTTATTACAAAGTGACAGATCATCCGTTGACAATAAGATTTATGGATACGACTAAGATAATTGAAGTGCTTGAGAGATTACGTTTTATTAAGCAAGAGAAATTCATGCTTCAAAGTTTTGATAACTTTCACAAATTTGCGGATAGTAATATTTATTTGTTTGGTAATTATAATTTCTTATTTAGCAATTATTTTATTTGTGTTGACCTTTTCTACAACCCTAATGTTATTTTATTGTTTTACTGTAGATGTGGTGGGCAAAATATTCTGTATTCAAGGTTCGAATTTGGTTGACCTTACCTCAACGCAAAAGATCGTCATGCTTCTCTTGTTGGAAAAGTTAGTGTGCAATTTTAAATAATCATATAATCACTGCGAGGTAGGAGTTTTACTATATTGTTATTTGTAATTTTTGAAGGAATGATACTGTCCGAGTTATGCTTTGGGATGAGCAGTCGTCTGAATTTCGTAAAGAATATAAAAAGTATGGGGAGAAAGGTGTTATTGTATGTACATGTTTGAATCCGAAAAAGTTTGACGGTAAGAGTAATTTTTAGTGATGTAGTATTATTTATTTCTTTGTTAGAAATTAAAAGAAATGTTTGATATTGTAGGTAAATTGTATTTGAATTCAAGTGCAGCGACCAGAATATATATGGATTATAATTTAGAAGTTGTGAAAAAGTTTGTGAAAATTGCGGGATAAGAGCACGATGGAAGGAAAAGGATCCGTATGAGTATGTGGAATTGATTATTTAATTATAAGATTTACATTAGTACGTCACACATGATTTACTCCTTTATCTAAGTAAAATTAATAATATTAATTACATGAGAAACTCTAAGTGCATTTTTATGCCATTAATTTCATTCACCATGTCCTAAAAGTCTTTCAATTTTCTGATAACTAAACTTTAAGAGATAAACGTATATCATAAAATTAATTATATGGTTTGTAGTTTTAAAATATAAATTTATATTTTTTAGATTTGTTGTAACTTTGAAGTTTTCTTTCATTTTTCTCAGAGTCTATTAAATTGAGAAAAAAATATTTAGGATAAGTGGTTAAATGTTTATTATTTCCACACAAGATAAATTTTATAACAAAATTTAAGCATTGAAAATAAGTCTAAGCCTTGAGATTTTATTTGTAAGAGGTGATGCAATTTTAATACATATATTGAGGTGGAATTGTCATCGATGGCTTAATCATCCCTAATAAGACAAAGAAAAGATTAGCAACCTTTTAGTCTTTCAAAGAAAATAAAAAGTCTTTGGTCAACTGTATTAATTGTTATAGTGCTATTTTGCGAAAAGTTTGTTTAATTCAGTTCCAGTGTAATTAGTTTATATTAATATGTCCACAAATTGTTAAAAAAAGCAAGTAATCAACGGTTAATACAATTAGGAAAAGAAAGGGTGAACGAAAGGGTCAAGTAACATGTCTCTGAGACTCACAAAGGCAGATAGACCAGATCTTGACCTGAAAGAGATGAAGAATTGGACGAAGAAAAAGGTTGGGTTATATGTAATTAGAGGGTTTTGATTTATAAATGATAAAATTTAGATATGTAATCCACGGTTTAATATTAGTATTTTTTCCAAATATATAATAACTAAATTATGCTGTATAAGTTAATTGATTGTATAATATATTATGAAAATTGTTTATTCTAAAAAAAATTATTTTAAAGAAACCTATTTAAGATTAAACCAAAAATAAGAAATAAGATGAAACTTGTGAATAGTATGTAAGAACATGAAATTGATAAAATTTGTAACACTGAGAATAGTTTTAAATTAAATAAAAGTCACGACTTCAAATGTGAGATGATTAAGCTGGTTTAGTTGTCTGGACGAGGGCGCTTCTCGTTCTTCATGTTTTCATCGGATATTTCGTTTGAATGTGTGTTCCGAGCCTTGGAAAGAATTGCACAGTCATCAGATATGGGGTTGTTTATTCTGGATGCCGCGTCGTTCAAGTCAACGCCGTTTGGAATAATACGGGAGACAGTGAAAGTTTGACGTGAAGCTTGGAAGTTGTACATTGACACTTTGATCTGGAATTTGCAAGTTTGGCCAATAATGTGTTTTAAACTTTCAGGAGTTTTAGTTTGTAGTGCTTCATTGTTATCGTCTCCCTGGGTAAAAAGGCAACAAAGTTTGGTTATTACTTGTATGGAAGGTGTAGGTGTGTTTTTGAGGTTAAAGGACATTGAATATACCTCGATGAATGCGTTTATAATTTCAGAGGCTTTCCGTCCTGCAAAGTTTGTCCCTTCACGATCAAAAATCACAAATGTTGTTGTGTCTTTGTTGTGGTCACGTACCCTTACTTCGAAGCGGTACCTACACAACAATTTGGGTCCAATTATTTGTTGTTTACTTTGTGTTTGAGTTGGATATGTCATTTTAAAATGAAAGCATAGTGTGCAAACCTGATGAGGCCGACATTGTTGTATTTTAGACACGTGTTGCAGTACAATGAGGAGCCGGATTTTCCCAACTTAGTGTTACAGCTACTCACGAGATGTAGTACCAACCATATTGTCGTCGATGGCATATATTTTAGCGAGACAGATAAAGCTTGCCGCCTTGTTTGTTTGTCATTGAAAAGCAATTAATAATATCGACGACTGTGTTATGGAGTCTAAAACTTGTAGGGTTATCAGTTTTGAAAAGGGACTTACCTGTGGAGTTTCACTTTGCAGATACTGTTGTAATTCTTTGATAGTCACAGTTTCCAGTTTTGTGATAGAGGATGATGCGCTTGAAATTGTCGGAGGTTTCTTCTCACTTTGAGATAAACTGAAATGTGTGTTTGTTTTTATATTAGTGTCGATTTGGCTATCATTGGGAAATGATGGTAATCATGCAATAGCATCAGAGAATATACTTTTTGAAAAAAACTTTGGTGTCATCAACATCATTGTCAAAAAATAGGCGGGTAGCTGATGTCGAGCTTAGGGTTACAGCACCTGTAGGGAAATTAGGTGTGTAGTGGGATCAAATATACGTTGTGGTTGTATTTGGGAGTAGTGAATAGGGAATTGAAAATAACTTCTATAGTTTTTGGATTCACAGTAGTGATGGGAATCACTTTTGGCTTGATGTGTGCGTTATTCCATCGGGTCCTAAACTTCTCGGCAATGTTTCCCCATAAGCTAACACGGATTGTGTCACCACTGGATATTAAATGTTAGGTCGTTATCTTGAGAGAGACATATTAAGCGTAATATCATACCAAATCCCATCAATCGAATCACTTTTTCGAGAAATACGAGACATCTAAGTCATACAAGTAAAGAGATCTATTCATTGATAAGAAAAAGAAAAAACGTGAGCGGTGATTGGATTGATGATAAAATAGAATCCTTCCGAGGCTTACTCTTGATGTTGGAGGTGTAGAAACACTCTATCACTTGATCTTGTGTCATGTACTTGAGGTGTCATTTCTTTAGTGGATGCCAAGTTCAGGTTCTCACCTGAAATTACGCGGAGCTCACCTATGACATCTAAAAGATGTAAAAGTAAGTTCGTGTGGCGTGAGGTTTATGTGCTAAGTATTGTAAATGGGTAAGTATTGGGTTACCGAAGAGGTCAATGTTGGTGTCAGAAATTGCAGATGGAAAGTCTTTAGCCTAAACTTGTCTTCTTCAATTATGTGATCTCCGAGTGGTGCCAGGAGGAATGTTGTTTTGTCAGTGAAACAGATGGAGTATTTGTAGTCAGAGACGCGGTAGTACTTCTTGCTGGGATTGACCATGAAGTTTTTCAATTTGTAGACTCTTGTCGCCATCAATTCTTCTTGAAACCGAATTGCCCGGTTTGCTGAAATAAAACCTTGAACTGCATTTTCCTGCAATCGTATTGATACATTTTGGATTAAATATATTTTTTATGATTTTACTGCTATTGTTGTCTCTCATTGAACGATTTTAAACTCGCATTGTGAATTTAAAAAGTTAATACGTACCAATTGAATAAATGTCAACAACAAGTTAAGCGTTGATTTTAATTTTTTTTATAGAAGTCACCTATTTTACTTCTATCATTTGTATTAGGATGAGACTATGCGATAAAGTAACTGGTTAATTAGATGGTCACCAATCAAGTGTAAGATAATAAAAGAATTATAAACTGTCTTTTATAATAAAAAAATTTAAGAGTAATTTTTAAAAATGTTTAAAGATGCTTTTTTGAAAACTGCTTTTTTCCTTTAAAAATAAATCAACACTAATGGATGTTTTTGAAATAAAATTTTGCTTAAATGATATTTTTGAAATTTCTCCGAAATTTATTTGATAAAAGCCAACTCAAAAATGGATTATATTAATGATAATTATATATTTAAAGATATATTAAATTTTGATATATTGGAGTATAAATATATTGTAATTTTGTGATTCTCATACTAATTAGAAGATTATATAAGAATAAATTACTTAAAATATCGAACCATGATATTGTGCAAATATTATGTTTCATATATATTTTCGTAATTAAATATTTAATTATTACATATATAATTTTAAATGGATATCGATTTGTTTATATAAAATTTTACAGTATATGAGTATACAAAAATGTTGCTTAATTTTTGTAACGTCACAACAAATGTATGTGAATAAAATAATTATTTATTCCCCAACTTTTAAAACAAAATTATTTGAACATGTCTAGAAAGAAAAAGAGTTCACAGTTTTTTTGAAACATAAAAAATTACATAATAGAGAATAATCAAATAAAATAAAAAGTCAAGTGAAT